>JAAEAF010003649.1:92512-207607 GCA_011037195.1 Triatoma infestans | reverse complement strand
GTATAAAGAGTTACAAAAGTGGTCGCAGAGTTGAGCGGATTTGGGACGGACTCCGTTCGACTCGCAACGGCAAATCTCATAGAAGTGCTTCCACCAATAGATGAGTCAGCGGAGCGGACTGAGCGAGGAAAAAGGAGCCGTTGTGTCACGCTGTGCAATGCTAGTTTTGAACGGTGTCCGCTAGCCCTTCCCTACCTCCCTCCCTACTTATGCGCGCCTTCCATTGCGAATATCTTTTTCAGCTCATTCTTGAACATGTTCTGCAGTATCGTAGCGTATTTGAATAAAATGGAGCTTTTTATTGAAACAGTGCGACAATACCCTTGTTTATGGAATACCAGCGACAGAGATTATCATCTTGTAAGTGGTAGAATATTAAAGTAAATCGCCTTTGACAGGTCTCTCTCTAATGTGGTAGCTCATCCAAAATCTTGGTTTGTTACGCTTCTTTTTCTTATAACTTTAGAGAAGCAAGCATTTACTTATCGTATTTATATAGTCATCATCACTGGAATCGTCTGACATTATTACTAGAATAACGAAAAAGAAAACTTCAATCACGACTTGCTCGATCCAATTGGCTGTAATGAACTGGCTGACCATTCAGTCCGCTGATAATGGAAGCATCAACCCCTTCCATCTCATTTCTCGTTTAGCTCAATCCGCTACCAGGTTTGCGAACCCGCTGACAATGGAAGGCAAATACCTCTTTTATGTAAAACTCTTTTTTAGTGGAAGGTCAAAACTATTTTACTCCGTTTCGCTCAGCTATTTCATGCTCATTTCCCTTTCGCAGTGGAAGGCGCCCTTTATGGTAGGTAGGTAATCGTCTCAACAGTGTTGTATCAGAAAGTCGTATGAGTGTTTCACACCAGATTGTATTTTTTTTTTTTTAATCATTAAAAAGGTTTAAATGATATTAATGTAGGCTTAAACAAAAAAAAAAGATGATCTTAAGGTTAAATAGTTGGCTGAGATAAAATGAGTGAATCATTAATATTGTCATTCGTCACCATTATATGTGCACTGGTGTATAAAAAGTTAATTTTTAATAAATCCTTTTTTTTTATTATTTATATTTTGTATTTTTTTTTTTTTTTTTTTTTTTTATTAGACGAAAGAGATTGGTACAGTGAAGAGAGCGGTGTGCAACAACACACTTGGTGCAGGCCAGGTGTTTGTGGTATAGTAGAGACGGAAAGTTTAATGACCTCCTTCCTTATAACCAACTAGGGAAACATGATTACAGTTTATTTTAAATTTACAATTTTTTTTTTTTTATTATTTCCTTTCACGTTGAGATTGCCAATAGATTAAAAAAAAAAATACATATTCCTTATGGTGAATTAATAATCTTTTTTCTTAATTCATAGCTTTGTTTTTATTAAATTTTTAACCGAAACCATATTTATGGATATCGATACCATCGTAATATTTCACTTCTGGATATATTGTTTTAAAATTTTTTGATTTGTTAAAAAAAAAAAACATGATTACATCAACGTTATGCACAATTTTTCTCAATGATGGTTAGAATATATCCAGAGAAAGAGATTTCCTTATAAACACCAAACTGATAATTAAATGAAAAATTTTAACAATCCTCACACTGAATATTTAATCGGTCAATTTAAGAGAAAAATATTAACAAAAATAAGTTATTTTTAAGCTAAGTTTTGATTAATTTCATCCTCTTACTCTTAATTCTAGTAAGAGGAAGTGTTGCGATGTATAACATTTTGGAAACAGAACTTTAATTGGAAAGACTTTTATTGGAGGCCGTTAAATAAAACAGGAAGGAGAGAGAGGAATAGTGAATGACCAAAATATATCTCATACATAAAAAATCGCAGGAAGTTCAAATATCATATTTCATTTATGTATTATTATCGTTCCTGAGTGGAAAGTTTCAGGAGTTCTTCAGAGGATCTTCAAGTAAGGATTACTTTTAAACAGCCGCCATAACTGTTTCTGGAAAGCTCTGTCAAACAATGTTGTCACTTTTAGGTTAATCTTATAATATCTGTAACGGCAAGAGCCCGACCGAGAGAAAACAGTTCCTCTCTGGTACTCTCTGACTTAAGCAGGCTAGAGAGGGAAAACCTGTATACAGCCAGTGAGAATCTATACATCTATCTATCTATCTATCACATTCAACTATACATCGCATCGTGTATATATCTCTACTCTCACCTTTTATTCTATAAAATCATTACAAGTCCAGTGCAGTTTGTGTAAACTTATAGCTATATTTATAACAGTGTCTTCATATCTCGTTGAATTAATCATATCCAATTTCTCTCCTATATATCTAAAGATATCAACTGAAATCCTCCTACATCTATATTTACATAGGAGGAAGAAATTTGGTGAGGATCGGTCAAGAAAAACAAAAAAAGAAAACATTCAATCAAGCCATAATTCCATAATAATTGGCATAATTTATGAATGTTTTTTTCTTGACCGATCCTCACAAAATTTCATCATAACATAATTTATCAATATTGTCAACAAATTCCTTTATATTACTAGGAGGAGTTATTTGTCAATTAATCTCCATGAGCTGGTAACAAATAATATCGGATACTTCATCTTCTAAAGGATGATTAAAAAGATCATTATCTTTAAGCAAGTAGCAAGACAAGATGTCGTAGCAGGGAATGATTGTTGGTTGAAATGATGGAACATTAGCACATAAAACTCACTACTTGTACATTTACTCAGAACTTTATATTTACATTTATTATATGTCGATTCTCCCATTCATAAAATATTAGACCTATACAAACATCTTAGTAAGAATTGTAAATGTATGAAGAAAATTTGTCATTTATCACTGCGTAAATTGCAGTAATAGATAGTTATATATAGTCGTATATATATAGGATATATTATAAATTAAACATTTCATGCACCATTGCACATAACGGTAATGAATGACAATATTATGAATCACTAATTTTATTGAAAATGTTGAATATGTGGATGGGTCTGCAATGCTGGATAACATCTAGTAATTTATCCGTCGTAACATGCATATTTATAGTTTTCCTGACCGGTTTTTCATCCATCGTCAGAGCAAATTCATCAAGTTCGTGTAGAGAGTTCACTTCAACTTAATGTTTCTGTACACACACTTGTTGGTTGTATATATATGTCGGGAGGTTATCCCCCCACACATAATCTCTTATAATTTGGGAAGGATAACCACCCTAAAACATATACAACCAACAAATATGAATGTAACAGAAACATTAAATTGAAGCTTTGCAACTCTGTACTGTAATGGCATTAAATATGTTTTTGACAGTAATAGTATCTGCAGTCTGTGCCATGACTTGGCCCCCGAATCTTTAATCCATTTTCTATTTGACTGCCCCGTTTACCATGTTTTACGTACATATTACTTAGCAAAGTATATTGATTCCTTGTCACCACCCCAACATCAGTACCAGACTTTGTTATCAATTGGGTCTAAATTACAAATTTGTGATGTTTATATCTATGTTTCTGAGGCTTTAAAAATTAAAAGTTTTTTGATAAACGAATGATGTCATTCGGGTTATCCTTTTTTTGTTTATGTACCGGTCTGGTTATTTTTGTTTTTTCTTCCTTAGTTTTTCATCATCTCAATTATGTATTTTTTTTTTTATGTATTATTATGTATGATGTTATTATTTGTATTTTATTACTTTAATTCATGGAATATGTACTTTAAGTTCTTTTTTCATTTGTAGCAACTCCGGGCTAAAGGTGTTGCACCTATAAGCTTGTTAATAAATAAATAAATAAATTGAAGTGAACACTCTACACGAACTTGGTGAATTTACTCTGACGATGGGCGAAAATCTGAAACCGGCCAGGAAACTATAAATGTGCATGCTACGACGGATAAAATACCAGACACTCATTATATCTCAGTGAAATGAAAAGAGTATATAGAGCATAGGGTGACCGAGGGATGAGTGATATTTTTTTGTAATGGAGTGGAATGTTAGTGTTGACTGAATGTCAGTCGCGATTAGAACTCTTGCTAATATGGCTAGTTTTGTGAATACTCCAATGGCCAATGCAAAAAGTTTTGACAAAAGGCATGTTAATGCGTCTGATTGGTTGTTATTCAAGCAGTTTTTTTGAATAACTCTTGAGTGTGGAATTGTAGATTCCTCAGTGGCAGAAAGCACTTGAAAGTGTTTATCCTTAGCAACACTTGAAAAGCTAAACTAACAATTCAAGGAGTCTAAAACGAACGACTAAGTAGGAAATTGGCTGGTGAGTTTATTGTAGAGTGTACTATTACTGAGGAATTTATGATAGAACTCTCAATGAATTATTTAAAAAATCTGGTGTGAAACACTCACACAACTTTCTCTTACTCCAGTTCTCTAAATGATAATTCACAAATTGTATAGTTTGTGTACCAAATTCAATGAAATTCGTCGAAAACTGAAAAAACTGTTCAGTAAAAGCGCACTTCCGGTTCACTAATTTTCTTGAAACTCGAAATTTCAGCCATCTATTTATTTCTAACTAATTATGGTTGGATGATAGAATTGTATAATCAACTAGGATTAGCACTTTGATGAAAATCTAACCCCACCCCTCCCATAAAAATATCCCTTAAAAAAATTTTCCCAGATAAATGTTTTAGATAAAAGTTGTAGATCTTTGCATGTTTAGTTTATATAGGAAGTTCTAAAAAAATCGTCGGAGCCATTTTTGGGAAAATTGCGAAAAAGTGAATAAATCATTTAGTAAAGTGGTAAAGTAAACGCACTTCCGGTTATCCGATTTTATTTAAACTCGGAATTTCAACAACATATTTAATTCTAATTAACATTATTTAGATGACAGAATTGTTTTACAAACTGAAATAGCACTTTAGATGGAAACCTAACCCACCCCTCCCCCAAAAGTGCCCTTCATTGCATTTTCTCGTAAAAATGTTTCAAATAAAAGTTGTAGCTCATTGTATGTGTAGTTGATGTTTGACGTTTAAAGAAAATCGTTGGAGCAATTTTTGAGAAAATTGCAAAAAAGTAAAAAATCCAACTAGTAAAGTGGTACATCCGGTTGAGGAATTTTGACAGCTAACGTACAGTCAGATCCCATGGTGACCTCTAAACGGAATATCAAATTTCAACTTTCTACGATTTTTCGTTTTTGAGCTATGCTGTTCACATACATACATACACACACACACACACACACAGACCATTTGCTAAAAACCACTTTTTTGGACTCAGAGGACCTCAAAACGGATATTTCCGGTGAAAACTCGATATCGAAAATTTGACACGATAACAATACTTCCTCTTACTAGGACTAAGAGAAAGTAAAAAACAAAGACTTTTAACGTGCAGTCAGCTGCCTCAACATGCTCTCTGCTTAAAGTTATTTTTCAGACCAGATAGTCTTTAACACTAACTATCTAAAGTTAGAACAAGCAAGAGTTCTCTCGATCACTTCAAGTGACTCACATCAATCAGTGCTACTAATCTACAGCCACACATGCTATGGCATTCTAACCTCTATTCTTCACTATTCACTTTTCTGCAGACTAGTAATCGTTGGAATGTAAATTGTGAGTAGAATGTCAGTTTGTGTGTTATTCATCAACATTCTTCCTGCCATCATAATATAAAATATATAAGTTTTAGAGTTCAAGTAAACTTTTATTAGGTAAACAGGTTAGTGATACCGTGGAATCAAATGCATTTACAATTACTATAATATATTGTGCTCCATTGCAACATGCAAACTAAGAGAGCGCGCTCTGGTAAGTGTATTGTCAAATTAGGACTGAGAATAGATTAGATTATTAGTTCTTCACTGATAGAATTTCAATGATTCGTGAAGTAGAAAAAGCCTTTGCGATGTTATCTTTTTGATAATATTAAATTTTCGATATCGAGTGTTCACCGGAAATATCGGTTTTGAGATTCCCTGAGTCCTAAAAGAAGTGATTTTTTGATAATGGAGCCTGTATTTGTGTATGTGCATAGCTCAAAAACGAAAAATCGTAGAAAATTCAAATTTGATATTTCACTCAGGTATCACCATGGGATTTGACAGTAAGTTATCTGTCAAAATTCCTTCACCGGAAGTGTTACTTTACTGAAAAGTTTTTTTTTTTACTTTTTTGCAATTTTCTCAAAAATGGCTCCAACAATTTTCTTGAAACTTGTTATATCAACTATACATATAAAGAGCTACAATTTTTATTTGAAATATTTCTCCGAGAAAATTCATTTAAGAGTATTTTGGGGGGAGAGGTGGGGTTACGGGTCCTCTAAAGTGCTATTTCAATTTATTATACAATTCAATCATTCTAAATAATATTAATTAGAATTGAATATATTGTTGAAATTCCAAGTTTGAGAAAAAATCGGATGATCGAAAGTGCGTTTTCATTGAACCGGTTTTTTTTTTTTTCAATTTTTGCGATTTTCTCCATAAAAATACTGATGAATTTCATTAAATTTGGTATAGTGACTATAAAAATTTGTCAGTCGCAATTTTGATAACTGGAGTAAGAGAAAGTTTTTTGAGTCTATTACATCAGATTTTGTTTCTGGTCTGTAAAAAACATTAACGCATCATATTGATTTTAATCCGGATTATTATTATTATTCCCAAAAGGGGAGGGAAGTAAACCCTACGCTATCCAAAGCCCCTTCGGGTCCATACAGCTACCCCTAAAGAATACCTACCACTGGGACTAGAATGAAAATCCAGGCCCAGGATTTAACCATCTAAGTTTCACAGCAGACCGAACAAATCGGACCAAAACCTTAAAAGGACACAGCTTAAGATCCTCTACCGACAATCTATTCCGGCTGAAGGTCCTAAGCCTAATCTCCTCACAACCCAAACAATTCGTCATCAAATGCATGGGTGTTTCCTCCTCAGTTTCACAAACTCTACAAAAAGGGTCACGTACAAGCCCCATTATATAGAGATGTCTCCTTAAACCACAATGCCCAGTGAGGAATCCAACCAGATACCTGAGGGAAGTCCGTGAAAGACATCGGACACCACTACTCAAAGCTCCGTCCGGGCCCCCAATGAGCATTTCAGACTGCCGACAACACACTGCACTCATCCATAAGGATGAGTGCTGTGAGGTCATCCACGTCTGAAAGCCCGATAAACATGTCACACCAACAACAGGCTCTGGACCAATGAAAGGGAGAGAGGCACCTAATTTGGCAAACCTATCCACCTCCTCATTCCCAAAGATTGCCATATGACCTGGAACCCAGACCAGAAGCACATCCTTCAATGAAGAAAGGTCTTCCAGTCTTTTAGAACATTCCAACCCTAATCTGGAAGTGAAGACATATGATCTAAGCGCCTTCAACGCAGCCTGGCTGTCTGAGCAGATACAAACACCTTTTAAATTAGTGTTACGCACCCTCACATCCAAAATACAGCAAAGAATTGCATAAACCTCAGCCTTGAAAACGGTGGCCCACTCACTAAGAGGCACCACCAAATGGTCTCCCGTTTCAAAATACACGGCAGCCCCAGACCTACCATCTATCCTGGAACCGCCCGTGTAGCAACGGAGATAATTCCCATGAATCACTCCAAACCTACCCAGGGTTAACCAATATTATCATACTCGTAATATTATTATTTTTTTTTTAATTTCCTCAATACTGAAGCTTTCCACAACCGAATATGTTCCTCATTCTTTTCTTCCATAAATCCCTGTTGATTGAATCCTCTGCACAAAGTTCATTTCCATTCAGTAATTCGTTCTGAAGATCTAGCCATGTTTTCTTGGATCACCTTTTCTTTCTCCTGCGATCCACATTCCATTCCATCATCCGCTTTGCTATTCTTTCTTCACCATTATTCTGTGAACATGACCATACCAACTCAACTTTCTTTCCTTTACTCGTTCCAAAATATTAGTTTTGTTAACTGCATCATTTACCTATGTTCCGAACAATATAAGATCAAATAAAGATAAGTAATCCAGATGATCAAACGGAAATAAAAAAAAAATGCATCAAGAGAATTCTGAAATTCAGTTCCTAGTTTTAAAATTACAGAAAATGATTTAAGTCCACATTAATCGTAATATAATGTAACATAAACAATATAAAAATTGTTATCCTATTTCATATTATGATTACTAAATATCTAACCAATAAAAATTATAAAAAAGAATTATATTACCGCCAACAATAATAATAATAATAAAATTGTTTTACTTCATTATTTTAGTGGTTCAACTAAACGCTAATATAAACACAGTAGCAGGTGTAAAAATAAATTTCAACTACCCGTAAATCCGTCTAAACTTTAAAAGCCTGTGTTTTTTGTTTGCTTTTTTTTTTTTTTTTTTAGGACTGATTTTATGTTTATTTCCCTAGTGATAAATTACAGTCATGAAATTTAATGGTTTCAAAAGAATTTACAACTGAAATTTACAAATTAAATAAATGTTTTACCTACTGTATTTATATTATATATGATTTCCTTTCATTACATTCTCTAGAATGTATTTATGTTTAATAAATTTAATACAATGAATATTAATAAACAACTATGTTGTTCAGATTATACATTGCAAACATCAACTTAGAAGAAAATAGACCCACAGAAATAATCAGTATAGAGGTATACTAAGTTTTTACTTTGTAATATGTCATCGCATGTTTTACTTACAAAGGGAAGACCTTTGCCATAGTTTGCAATCTAAGCTTGTCTTGTAGACATTACCACCCTGACTGGGGGTTGTGGCGTGTCCCTGTAATCCAGCTACTTGGAGGTCAGGTTCGAAGGATGGTTTGAGGACAGGATCCACTGCAGCTGGGTGTTATCACGTTGACCACCCGGTGTATTAATTCGCACTAAGCTGGCCATCAACATGGTGCATTTCTGGGAACTCAAAATCACCAGGTCAGCTAAGAAGAGGCGAATCAGCACCCAAGGAATCATACTAAGGAATCGTGCTAAGAAATCACCCAAGGAATCAGCAAGTGTCAATTAAGGGCAAAATGATTCCATTGCTAGGACGTTCACCGATTGCCATGAATGATACCCTTCATGATTGAAGTTCAAGGGTCAAGAAGTTGCCTTTTATCTAAATAAATGTATTTTATTTTAGATGTAATTGGCAGATTTTTAGAGTTTCTGTAACAAATTTGATGAAATTCGTTGGAGTTTGTGGAAAACTGAAAAAAATGTTCAGTAAAAGCGCACTTCCGGTTTACTAATTTTCTTGAAACTCGGAATTTTAGCCGTCTATTTATTTGTAATTAATTTTGTTTGGATGGTCGATATGTATAATCAACTATGCTACAATATATAGCACTTCAGAGAAAAACATAAACCCAACGCTCCCCCCAAAAGTGCCCTTAAATGAATTTTTTCAGAGAAATAATTTAAATAAAAGTTGTAGATCTTTCTATGTATAGTTGATATGACAAGTTTGAAGAAAATAGTCGGAGGCATTTTTGAGAAAAGCGCAAGAAAGTAAAAAAAAAATACCAGAAAACTGAACAATACTTTTCAGCAAAAACATACACTTCGGGTCATCTGATTTTTTTCAAACTCGGAATATCAACAACACATTTAATTATAATTAATATTATTTAGATGACAGAATTGTATAATAACTGAAAGAGCACTTTAGAGGAAAACCTAACCCCACCCCTCTCCCAGAAGTGCCCTTAAATGAATTTTCCCGGAGAAATGTTTCAAATGAAAGTTGTAGCTCTTTGTATGTATAGATACTAAGTTTAAAGAAAATCGTTTGGGTGATTGAATTGTATAATCAACTATGATACCACTTTAGAAGAAGATGTAATCCCACCCATCCTCCAAATATGCACTTAAATGAATTTTCCCAGAGAAATGTTTTAAATAAAAGTTATAGCTCTTTGTATGTGTAGCTTTTATAGGTAGTTTCAAGAAAATCGTCGAAGCCATTTTGGAGAAATCGCGAAAAAGTGAAAAAATCATTTAGTAAAGTGTTAATACAAACGCACTTCCGGTTACCCGATTTTTTCAAACTCGGAATTTCAACAACATATTTAATTCTAATTAACATTATTTAGATGATAGAATTGTTTAATAAACTGAAATAGCAGTTAAGATGAAAACCTAACCCCACCCCTCTCCCAGAAGTGCCCTTAAATGAATTTTCCCGGAGAAATGTTTCAAATAAAAGTTGTAGCTCTTTGTATGTGTAGATACTAAGTTTAAAGAAAATCGTTGCAGCCATTTTTGAGATAATCGCAAAAAGGTACACAAAAAAAACACTAGTAAAGTGGTGCTTCCGGTTGAGAAATTTTGACAGATAACGTACTGTCAGATCCCATGGTGATACATAAACGGAATATCAAGTTTCAACTTTCTAAGGTCTATGGTCGTTTTTGAGCTATGCTGTTCACACACACACACCATTTGCTAAAAACCACTTTTTTAGATTCAGGGGACCTCAAAACGGATATTTCCGGTGAAAACTCGAGATCGAAAATTTGACAGTAGGAGTAAGAGTAAGTGAAAACGATTGTCGGGTCTAACAATTTCATATAAAAGTTATCGTACATATAAAGAGTAGCTTATTAAATACAACATCTAGTTTCTAAATTAAAAGCAAAAAATCGAAATATTATTATACAATTAGAATGTTATCACATATTTTAATTAAAACGCATATAATTATTTTCACCTTTCGTGATAAATAAACTACCAGAACTATAGAAATAAAAATTCTTAGCACGAAATGACTTGTTTTTATATGCAATATTATTTACATATTTTTTATTACATTAAAAAGGAATAAATTATAATTAATTAAATGAAATAAAGAAGTTTTGTAAGTTGACTTATTTATAATAATTATAAAATTAAATAATAAACGATAGCAACTAGCAGCAGGATGGCAACCTCATAAAGTTAAATTTTTCAGATTAAGCATTGGTTTTAAATTAAATTCGTCAGATTAAAGATGCTTTTATTTTTCTACAGATTATTACAGAACCTGAACGGAAACGAATTAAATCACAGGAAACAATATACCTGTAGACAACTAAAAAAAAAACGAAAAAAAAAAAAACGAAAATGTTGGATTCAAGTTTATTTCTAATATGTGCTGTTCTTTACATAGTTTATAACCTTTGACTTTGCTCTGTTTAAAGAAAATGTATCCTCTAATGATTAACAAATCTCAGTGATTTCGAAAACTGTTGCCGTGTCTTTTTTAAGAACAGAATTTTTTTTAATCTTTTCATTTCAAATTTACCGCTACAAAATAATTTTACATTAAGTAATTGTGATGATATATTATGATTATTTTGATCGACTTTAATGGCATCTATCGTACGTCCAGTGATGATTACCTTTAGTTATTTAAGAAGTCATGAATCCACCGACGCCGGTTTATGACTTGTTAGGGGGGTTTTAAGGGAGTTAATGTGAGACAATGGCTTAAACTAAGTAATTGAATGGGTTTGCAGTTTAGCGGATAATCTGTTAATAAATAGTTTTAAAAAGGGAAGTTAGGTCTTTATTTACAGTAACAATGTGCAGAATATTCGTAATTTTTTTTTTTTTGTTTAGGCGCGTCAACATATACTGGTTATTGGCATCCGGAAACTTCTTAGTGCACTACAGGCCTCCTGATATTGTTCTCTCGATACAGACAATACTGCCCATCACCGGATCCCCGTGTAGGTCCCGGGGTAGAATAGGCCTACGTATGTCCTCGTAGGAGGCGACTAAAAGGGAGACCCTGCACTGGGCAAGTCGTATCTTCTAATGAGATATGTATGAGTCCTTGTGTGGAAAGTAAAATCTAGTTGTGTCACTCTTGCTTCAACAACTAAAGACATTTTGGCGTAGGCTTGTGGCGAAGCCATCGCCCACCCTGCGGAGTGCAATCAGCCTCTGGCTCTTCGGCTTCTGGCCTCTTCCCGCCCCCAATCCATCCTGATCCTTTCCCCTTAAAGGTTGCCTGCCAGTTACGTGGGTTATTGAAACCCCTGTGCTTGAGGCAATGGACAGGAATCAGTAGATGGACATTAGATCCATCGGCCGTGCGATCAGTCACACTAGCTCGTTAGAGTTGAAATGCTGAACTACGGGCGCAAACTACTTTCCGAGCCAATTGCTTGCAATTCAGGTAGGATTCGTAGTGGCCGTGGTTTAACCAATAACTCCAGTGACCGAGGTCATAAGTTGAGCGGGAGTCGCAATATAAAATTAACCCCGGAGCCAGCCCGCTGCTGGAAGCGGCATTTGATGAGTGTACGCGGTTCACCAGAGCCTGCTAGAGAGTGCCTTCTCTAGCTTCTGGTAGTGAAGTGTGGCCACATTGTGGGATCACTCTGCGCGCTGGTTGAGCGTATCTCAACCTGCCCTTAAATGGGTCAAGCGGGGAGTGCTTAGGCACTTCTGCTATGGTCGGGCATTGTACTAAAAGCACTTCCATGGTGGTGACATCCCCTTCTTGTTAAACGATCCCGTTGCTTGCATTGAGGACCGGTAAACCCGAAAGAGTAGGACGGTCTAGAAAGATCCCCCGAAGTACCAGGAGGAAAAGGGCTATACGGGAAGAATGTCCATCACCGGACAGTTTCTAGTAGCTCCTAGAAAGAAAATATCTAAGGGTAGCACTGGACTGGAACTTGTGACTTCCGTGTGGTAGTCGAGCCCGCTACTCCCACACGAAGTAGCGCGTAATGAGCTAATCCCTTCCTTAATTGATAATATTTCGCATAATTTCAGATGGGATGGTTTGATTATTATTCAAATAAGAATTTTATCGATTCAGTTCAATTCTATAGTCCATAGTCTATAGTCCATAGGTCCAGAGTGATCGAAAGGGTCGCGAATAAAAAGTCATTGACCAACAATTTAAAATAAAAAATGGTAAGAAATGGGATCTGCAGCATTAATATTAAAGCGTCCATTTAGGGCGAAGACCAAAGATTTTGGGAAAGAAGTATAAAGCGAGATTTTTTAGCGACAGAAAATTTAAGATACATATGCTGGCGGAAACTTCTTAGTGCACTAGAGGCCTCCTGATATTGTTCTCTTGATTCAGACAATACTGTTCATCACCGGATCCCCGTGTGGGTCCCGGGGTAGAATAGGCCTACGGTATGCCCTGCCTGCCGTAGGAGGATGTCCCACTGAGATTGACTGGGAAGAAGACTTTAATGAGTTAAAGAAAAATGATGTATATATATCTTCAACGTTACATATTTACGCTCACTTCGATTTTTAATTTTAAAAGCCGAAGCTTAAGGATGTAAAATCTGAGATTTGTTTCTTTTTATAACATGTTTCTTTTCATTATTATTCATCTATTTTCGGGTTTTCATGAAGTATATTTAAATGGATCTTAAAAGTTCATATGATACTCCGATTCCGACCGATTCTTAAGGAAAAGAAGCGGATGCTATGACGCGGATAGTTAGAAATTATACATGATAATATTTTTTTCTTTCCCATACTTCTAGGTAAGAGGGAGTCTCGTGATCGTGTATTTGTGAGAGTGTCTGTTATGTGTGAGAACAAAATATCTCAAAAACGAAATATCAAAGGAAGCTCAAACTTAGCATTTCGTTCAGACGCTCAAACTTACTAAAATTGCATCTACCGTTTATTTTACTATTTCAGGATTTACTCAAATTTTCTCTGACGTTACAGCTCCAACTGGACAGAATTCTAGTTGAAGAATAGAACAATTTATTTGAATAACAATAAAACGTAGCAATACATAGTTATATATCTATAAAATGTGTAAAAGAAAAATGAAAAAGTAAATACCTCCAATTAAGGAACAGTAAGATGATAATAATAATTTAAGTAAAATATTAACCAATTACGAAAACTAGTTTAATTAACATAACCACCTAAAATAATATACAGTAGATTGAATTTTTCTTACACCATTTCACATGCAAGGTAATTGTGGCAAGAGGTTTCGGAAGGTTGAAAAATTCCAAACTGAAGAGGGTGTTACCATAACAACCACAGTTTCACTCAGCACCCTAGAGATGATCGCCATAAGAACTCTGTAGCCCAGCTTTAAGTACGGTGCAGCCATGTGCAGCTGCATTTCTTTCAATTTATCTTGTTATTTAATATTTCCTTTAAATAGAAATATTGCTTACGCGGCTCTCCTACATAAATAGATTTAGCAATACAATAAATAATATAATTATAAAAATTGTTTCAATTAAAATTTAAAAATTAATTTTTAACCTAATTAGCCATTATTTTGTAATAATTCAAGCATCAACTACTTAATATACTAAACTGTTAATTCTAGATTTAAGATTTTATTTTTGGTTAAAAATAAAATATTTTTTTCTCATTACGGTGAATATACTACCATTTTAATTTTTAATTTCATACAAATTATATTTCAATGAATGAAAAAGATACAAAAAAAAGCTTTATGTAAAGCTTTTCGTCAAATTTCGAATGTTTACCTTATAAACGATTAGTTGACCTTATTACATCACGTGTAAAATAACTGGTGGGGGATCGTAAATTAGTGATAATTTTTTGGGGTATAAGGAATTCACTAGTCATAGATGTAGACAAACATTGTAGAAGAATACCAGATAACGCCGATAATAATCCTAATAATTTATAATGAAAATTTACCGGGTTGCTATGGCGTGTCTTCTGGCACATGTCTGTCAGGCTTCCAGACATGGACAGCTTCACATAATTCACCCTTATGGATGAGCTCAGTTGGTTTTCGGCAGTCCAAAATGCTCATCGGGGGGGGGTCCGGACGAGGCCATTAGTGAGACGTTGCTGAGTTTTTCACGGAGCGCTCTCAGGCATCTGGTTGGATCTCTTACTGGACATTGTGGTTTTAAGGAGACATCTCTACATAATGGGGCTCATGCCGGATCCATTTTGTAGAGTCAGTGAAATAGAGGAGGAAAACCCATCCATCTTATGACTGATTGCTTAGGTTGTGAGGAAATTAGGTTCAGGACCTAAGGTCGGAATAGGATGTGCTTAGACTATTTCCGCTTAGGGTTATTGTCCGGTTATTACTTAAGGATTTATTCGGACTGCGGTGAATCTTAGATGGATTAGATCCGGGTCTGGATTTTTGTTATAGACCCGGCTTGTTGTTGTTTTTTGGGGTAGCTATATGGGCCCAGTGAGGCTTTGGATAGCGTAGGGTTTCTCTCCCCACAGACCAATAATAATACCGGGTTACTAAAAAAAAATGCAATTCTTTAAAATAAGTGTAAGATAGTGCGACAGTTCTAACTTTAAGTGGTGACAGCCAATACTATAACTGTCAATATCTGTTCACTAAATATGTTAACACTATGAATTGTATATTGTGTCTCGCAGGTGTGTTATAGATTGTGTGTACTCACTTTTTTTTAAATTCCTTCAATATCTCCAAATAGTTAGTAAAAAGAAAAGAAATGGAATTCAATATAATCTCGGATATTCTAGCAAGTGGTAGCTATCTTTTTTTCTAATAGAGTGGGGATTTTAAAAGAAGCCACAATCGTTTTAAAAATATTGACCTCTTTATTGCGTCTAAAAAATAAAAGAGAAAGTCTAAGATTGTAATATTTTAGTCAAAATAAACAGTATTAACTGGTTCTTAAGGTTCTGATGCAGTCATCAAAATTGTCGTAGCCTTAATTTTGTTGCGAATAAAATTAACTATTTATTAATATTTATAGTTCGACTTCCGTACATAGTCACACTTTATTCAGGTTAATATTTATTTTAGTAAAATCGCTATATTGGTTAGCGTAGTGGACTTCCCCACGGAGGACTAGCTGTTCGAGTTCGAGTCTAGCTGTGCTACCCTTAGATTTTTTTTTTCGAGGAGCCTGTGCAGCTCACTGTCCGGTGATCGACAGTGTTGTTTGTAAGGAGAGAACACTGTCCGGAGGCCGGCAGTGCACTGAGAAGTCTCCGGGTGCCAATCACCATGATTTTGACGCGCCTTAAATTAAATTAAAAAAAAAAAAAAATGCTGATTTACATGCTGATATATATTTACCTACGAAGAATCAGCGCACGAATGTGTGGGAGAAGATGAATGAGGATGATGAATGAATGATTTAGAGATGGCCAAAGGATCTTCTTGTCGATGTGAAGAATAATGCTGTAGAGGCTGCTTATCGATAGCCCATATAAGAGCTCATTGTACTCACTTACACTGCAAAAGAGTGATCTCCGATTTCAAATTCAACACTACGATTTATTTTTTTTCGAATCTTTTAATAAATTTCTTTAAGCTTTATGGGAAATAAAACCGTTCTGCAAACATCAGAGGAGAAAGCGTTAGTTAGCACTAGTTATGCGGAAACACCACATTGAAATCCTAAAGAAAAGAATCGGTAAAATGAGACTGGGAAAGATTTTATGTTTTGCTGAAGTCAATTTCGTCTTTAAGATCTAGACAATATTTTCAAATGGTAACCCAGCATTGAAACTTCCATATTTTTCTTGGAATATGAGTTCAAACAACGTAATAATGAATCTACAAGAAACTGAAACAGTATTTTTTAGCAATGAGATTAGCCTAACTAGGAATAAGGAATCTAGTCGTCTGCAGGAGGAATAGCATCATTTGCAATTAGTGGAATGGGAGAAGTTTATATCAGAAATAAATTAATATATTATTGTTTGGTATTCATAAATATTAATATATATTATTTATTAGAAAAGATAAAGTAACGACAAATTCGTAAAATTTATTGCAATAATAAACCGGGTAATTCAAGGGTAATAAAACAATTATTTTGATTGTTATGCAAATAAAAATTTACTATAATTAAAAATTACAATACGGAAAAACTACAAAACTACTTATAATAAAAAAGAATATTAGGAGAGATAAGTAAAATATTTTTAGTAGGACTTTTATGAAAGCGATAAAAAACATTAAAAAAGTAAAAAAGTATGTAAATAAAAACCAAATATGTGTACAAGTTCAGTCATGTTGAATTGTATATATAAATTATATTAATGTTGTAATTTTTTTTTTTTTAAATTCTTCTTTTTACTAATTTGTATTATTAAAAAAAGTTGTAGTTAAGTACAACATATTTTAATGTTGTACTTAATATATATATATATATATATTTAGCTGAATGTTTGAATGGGTGTGTACGGTTGTTTGGGTAAAAGTGGACATGCGCAATACCGTTATCCTTGAACCATTGATTCAAACTAACACCTCTCACTAAACTACTTTAAATCTAGATATTATATTCTGTTTATCAGATGAATGAATATTATTGTTTACCTACAATAAAAATTAAATTTTAATAAAAAATAACATATTATATTTGATACAGTATAATAAATAAATAAATAAATAAATAAAATCAAAGGACAAAATAAATAACAAATTTATCATATTTATTATAGGTTGTAATTTACATTTTTATGATCATTTTAAATGATTGCAATAAAACTTTTTATTATTTAGATTTAAAAACAATGTTGTTTATATTCTGAATGTGTTTTTATTAACCATTTTTTTTTTTTTTTTTTTCTTCTCTAGTAAACATTTTTTATTAATCGCTTCATTGATAAGGTTTTGTTGCATCAAATCAATGAACGTCTTGCTATCATCTGATTATACATTTTAATTGATGCCTTGAAACATATTACTGTAGGTGTTCCGTAAAAATTTGACGGAATAGATTTATAAAAGATATTGTTTGTTATTATTTTTTGATGTTATCAATATATTTCTGTAATGTCACAGAAGTAATTACGAACTTTCACCGACTGTATTCGAAACTCTATCAATTACGAAAGAATTTTATGATATTTTATAATCATCGCGAAAAAGTGTATTTGCCTCGGTGGGGGGAAGTAAGGGTATAAGATACTTGAGTAGTTTTTTTATTGAGTTCATTCACTCCCAACATTAATTCACTCATATAGTTAAAGTGAGACTTCCAGTAATTTGGGGGGCGGGGGCGAAACAAGGTCCCAAATACAAATTATAACAAAATTTGGTCCCTCCAATCTATTACAAGCACAATTCCGTGCCAGTTCGGCTCTCTTTTGACGGAGAACTCACTGGCAAATTTTGTCACCAGCCCCCCAGTTTTCCCTGCTCGCCAACATCGTCCCGACCAGCGTGTCAGGATTCAGTTGGCCCACTCTATTCTCCACAGTGGCCCTGAGCCGACCCCACCGTGCACACGCGTAGAAAGTGCATCATCCCTTTCCCCTTGGCAATAGAGGCATTGCCAATGTCTACTTTTCCGATCTAAGGTAGGACCCGAAGCAGCTGGGGGACGTAGAAGCAACTCTATGTGGTCTCTTCGCCCACGCCTCCTCCTCCCTAATTAACCGGGCCGTCCACCGGCCTCTCGAGTTCCAGTAATAAGGGAATTAAATGTCGCTTACTAAATTACAGCGGTGGAAAAGGAAGAGGCGCCGGAGTGTAAGGGAAAAACGAATGAGGTTTGACATTTCGGTAAGCCTAAGTTTTCAGCTACAGTCTCTCAAGCAGAGCAAGATGCGATGTGGTGCTGAGATTATTTGACGGAAGACACATGATTTTTCAATGGCTCAGGAATTTCAGGTTTTTTTCTGAGTTAATAGTTCCTGCCGACTCAAGGTTGGTATAGAACTAACTGGGTATACCGGCGATGTAGTAGCAGTAACAAGATCTCTCATTTCCCCCGGCCGATCAGCCAACTAAGAGATACATCTGATTTCTCACTTTTGAATAAGAGAGAGCATTCAGGATGATAAAAGCAACAATGCTCTTCATAAGATATTTCCAAATCTTATCGCACCGAAGCCCTTTCCCTTTATATCACGGTTACTAATAATTGCGAACATAAAACATCAAAACATGGCTGCATAATATTCCCTAGTTTCAATGAAAATAGTCACTAATTACTAGGTATAAATAGCTTTGGTACTCAAAGCAGAAATATTCTAATAAGTACAATAAGATCATTAGGATGACAGAGGATTTTGACTTAGACTTTGACTATTTTCGGCTTAAGAAGCCCCTAAAAACTATTAGGTCTAGCAGGAAATCCAATAACTATATACTGCAAAGAAGAAATGTTCATCACGGATTTGCAAGTAGGTAGGTATGATTTTTAGAATTATCACAATAACTCCTCTTATAGGTAGGATCGCCAAGTCATGTCTTTCGCTTTAACATGTCTTCCTGCCAGTAGCTTTCAGAGGGGGCAATCTAAGGAGCATATATGGGCATTGGAAAAAGTAGTTAAAGAAAGAAGGAGCTAGTTCAGGCATCTTTTTAAAGCAGGCGGCTGGACGAGGCGTTACTCTCTTTAACTTCTCCTTCCAATGCCCAGATATGCCCTTACATTTCCCCCTCCCAGAACTAACTGATAGGGAGATATTTCAAGCTGAGAGACATGTCTCGGCGATCCATATATGTGTAACGAACAAACCACCACTTTTATTTGAAAAACAAATTATTGTAGAGGCTTCTGAGGGATCACTATTAATTTACGCTTTCCTCCGAACATTCAACCAGTATTGTTAGTATTGTTGATATAACTTTTTTAAAATTATTATTATATAGCGCTATCAAAGCCCCTTACGACCCACAAAGCTAACCAAAATTTTGAAGCCTTCTCAGCATACTGCCGGCCATCTTCGGTGTTCTCTCGTTACAGACAAGCTTGTCCTCCTTCACCGGGCAGAGAGCTAAAGAGGCTCCTAGTGTGAGAAAATTTAAAGGAAACACGGCTGGTGATGTTAGTCCAGCGAGATACAGCTGACGAATCTCGCCACTCTACAATATAGTTTATATATTCATCAGGTAGAGATAGATTTCCTACCATTCCGCAATCTACAAATTTTCTAGAGAGGAACTAAAAGTTTGTTAAAAATTCCATTGTTTTTCTTATGAAGAAAATTTTAAATTGTTAATTATAATTGTAGTAAGTGAAACTCGATTAAATGTTCCATACTCAGATTTTTTTTTTTGTTGGAATCAATCACAAACCATCTATTATGCGAACCATACTTGCAGGAAAACCAAGAAAGTGTCCGCAGTAATACAATACAAACTCAAACAAAAGAGATATTAATTATAAAAGTAAGAAATATAATTAAAGTATATGATAAGAAAATTATAACAGAACTTCTATATATTTCAGTTGCATGAAGTCAAAATATATGTTGACAGAAAATTAGCTGAAGGCCATATTTATATCTACGACCTAAAATATAGTAACTGCGTTACAAATTTTTTTGTCAGGGCCAATTATCTCTATGACTTAAATCCACGTTAATGGGCAATTGTTAAAATTCTATTTTCTAGTTGAAATATTTTACTTATTCTTTCTTCCCATTATGTATTAGCATTACATTTTTATTCTTTATACTGTCGGAAATCTTTATTACTGATCCAATCCTAGAAATCAATGGAATGGGAGAATTACCAACAGCTTGGAACATGTATCGATTAGATTGTAAACAAAGGAGTTAAAAACTGGATAATCTGTCTTTCTGCACATCAGGAACTTCGGAACTCAACGAAACGCACAGTTTTTTTTTTTTTAATTTTTTCACCTTTATGGGATGGAAACGGCTGGCTGGTTGATTAAGTCTATTGCCGGCCGTTGCTTTTTGTATGTTAGGATCGTTAAAGTATATTATTAACACCAAAACTTTAACACAAATAGCAAGTGGGCTAATAAAAGGATCTGAAGAAGATTCCTAAGATTAACAAGTAGAGTAAATAAACCGAAATAGAACAAATTAAGATAGTTACTTCGCTCATTTTGAAGTTAAATACTATAAAATTCAGCACCTAAAATACTCTAGTTATCAATATCAATCTTATAGTTAAAATTATAGTTAATAGATATCAATTTTTGGTTAAAATAACCAGTTCATTTATAAATTAAAAAACACGGACTTTTTGGCTTATTCAATATTTACTACTTCTGCTACAACTTCAGCTATTTGTAAGAGATAAAGTACAATACTAGGTTGTTACAATAGTTTGTATGCAAAAAACCGTTTTATTTACAAGTAAAATATAAAAAAAGCTTACCTGAATCTTAATCTTTAAAATATAAACTTCTTTTTCTACCACTTTCACCCATCTTTCTACAAACATTTCAATTCGGTCACGGTTTCGGGGCGATAAAAGGCTTCACATCTTAATCGCGTTGCTTCATAATTTTTTTAAAGTGCTGTCCGTCAATAAAAAATGAGCCATAACCCAGAAAAGGCCATGATCAGATAATGTAATACCAGGCCTGTAGCCAGGATGAGAAAAAACGCTTACTTCCTCCAATTCTGCTAATTTTATCAAACCAAGCGTCATTGAGACGCAGAATAGTTTTTATTTGGTTTAAGTTTTAATCGTTAAATAGAGACATCTCGCTTTTTAAGACTTAATAAACTATATTCAACTGTTAGTATATATATATATATATTTATTGTATTCAGCTACCGCTGGTTTCAAGAGTAGTATTTATAAGCATAATATTGCATTGAACAAATTATTGAAAATAGTAACATCAATTACATTCTAAACGTAAACATTACAAAAACTATTTACAAAAGGATTTACTTTTTTTAATTGTGATATTGTGGAATGCATATTATTTTTACAACTATCAGTCATTCATTGCACCAGCCATACATAATACCTCATACATTCTGTTCACTCACATGCTGGTCTCTTAAAGTAAGTATGCCAGAAAATATATTGTACAATCTACAGACATCTTGTTTATTTTGTCTGGTTAAGATTGTTTTAATTTTTTCACAGTTTTGACCGGTCATTGGGGTAGAAAGTAGCTTTCTGCATTCATTATATTTAGGGCACTGCAGTAGTAGATGCACCACATCCTCCGGGGCATCAAGTTCGCAAGCGGGAACTGTTAGTATAAAGTACGGTTTCAATAACTCTCCGTCTGGAACTTGCTGAAAATGTAAAAGACTTTCAAAGTTCCACCAAATTCAAAGCATGACATTTTTTTTGGAACCGAACTCGGTTAAACGCTAGTTGCCCACAAGGGGTATCTGTTGCACACAGTTACTTGAGGAGTAGCGACCCCACGGGTTACCATAGCTCGGCACTCCATGCACTTCATCAGAACAATACACAATACACTTTACACACTCTACATATTACATTACATACACTCTACACTTTACAGACAAGGACAAACACAGTACACAAACTAGGGTCTCCGTCCTTAGTTGATTG
Organism: Triatoma infestans; assembly: GCA_011037195.1. NCBI lineage: Eukaryota > Metazoa > Arthropoda > Insecta > Hemiptera > Reduviidae > Triatoma > Triatoma infestans. Next base: position 185,394 of record JAAEAF010003649.1, on the reverse strand, counting down.
GCAAAAGCCAAGGGAGAAGGAAGGGATTAGTTCAGTGGTCAAACGCTGGACTAGCCACGCGGAGGTCCCGGGTCCAGCCCTTAAATTTTCTCTTCCTAGAAGCCTCTACAACTCACTGTCCGGTGATGGGCAGTGTTGTCTGTAGCTAGAGTATGCTGCATGGAGGCCGGCTGTGCATTGGAGTAGGCTCCGGGAGGAGGGGGCACAATAGATCTTTTAGGTCACCGTGCAATAATTCCCAACAACAATCTACAATCTAAACTCTAGTTGGGCGTTATATACCAACAAGCGTAAATAGTGGCGTTTATGGTGGTTTGTATGTTTCGAAAATATATCCACCTTTTATCGTGGTATTTATAATTTTCCCAAAACAGGTAATCTTTTGAATTTTGGAGCCAATTTTTGGACAAATCAACACGCAGTTTGGTTTGGCGCTCTGACAATTCATGAAAATCTGATATTGTCCTTAAATTCTGGGCATCTAGCTTTTCTCAATTGGCAGCTTATTTTGAAGCCCCTCAAGTATATCTGAGTGATCGCATTCAGATCCTGCTTAACACATTCGAGCCAATTCCACATTATCGGCAACCAAAGGATATGCTGATCTTGCCTCATCTTGAAGGCTTAAGTTCCTACTTCTGAAATGAACAAACCAAAAAAGGCTTCCTTATTTCGCTGCATTAGCCCCTTCCCTTAAAAAAAAAAAAAATGCCTTCGGTTACGTTTTGTAACAATGTATTATTAGTGTCACGGAGATAGTCATTTTTTTAAATTATCATTTTTAAACAATCATTGTGTTAAATCATTTTTAACCATCTTCGGCATTGACTTTAAAGGAATACGTAATTGTCATATTATTCAACTGTTGTAGGAAAAAGAATTATTACTTTCTTCCTGTATGTACATAATTACATTTTATATTTTTTTTCCATAAATAAGAATGTCTTTATTATAATAAGTACTACAAAATAATATAATGACCTATTTATTCTTGTTCAATAAGATTTGCATTAATATACCCCTCCCCCTCACTATTTCAGCTATTAAACATTTTTCACTCAGAAGAAATGATTTATGCCTAAGTAAAGTTATAAAGTTGAGACAACTGAATTTTATATATTTAACACTTACTTTCTTAAATGGTCATTAAAAGTAGCATATGGGAACTAAGTTCCTTATAACTTTCACTTTTCGTGTTCGTTGTACCGGTTGCGGACGCTCAACTATAGTTAGTATGAGAGGTCTCTTCATGGTTGGGGTGTTTGTCCATATGTCGGCCGACTTCTTTTCAGTCAAATGTTCCCGTACACAGTTTTTATAAAGTTTACGTTTTCATATTTAGGAATAAATAATAATCCTTATATTTTGGACTTTTAAATAAAAAATAAAATAAAATAAAAAATCTGGCGTATAGCACTCATTCTTATTTTCCAACTCTAATATTCTTTTAACAACAAAAACACTGTGTCTAGTCGGGTTGGTTGTGGCGCCATGATTCAATGCCGACACTGCTCGTTGAGACAGAATTACATGGCGGACAAAGAAGCTGTGAAGAATCTCCTTGAATCAGAAAATTTATTGTAGCGCAGCCATGACTTGAACTCGCGTATTCGAATCCATTAATCTTCCACTAAGCTAATTCCTCCTTTATCCCACCAATATTGCAAAATTCTTAAAATTCAAATTAACAAAATTTCGTGAAAAAGTTGAAATTTTCATTAAATAACAATGAAAAAAATATCTTCAAAATAAACATTAATACAAACGCTAATGCAAACGTATTTTCAATATAATTGTAAAAACATTAAATTACAAATAATTAAATTTTACAAAGAAGCATAATGCTAGAAGAAAATAGAAATATCATTAGGGCCCATAACTCTCATAAAATCCAATATAATGAAATATATTGGTTCAAATAAAGGTGATAAAACTATATATTTTTAGTAACATATCTAGTTTAAAAATAATCGTCGGGCATTGTCAGATACTGACCCCTTTCCCTTGGCTTTTCCGTCCCTCTTCTCCCACAAAACAATCAAACAAACATTACTAAAAGCAATTTTTTGTAGCTGGTTACCTCAAAATATATATTTCCAATGAATAGTCCATTTTTCTAAAATTTTACATATTTGTAAACGTAACTGTACAGCCTATGTTGCAGTAAAAAACGACAGCTCAATCAGAAATTGAGCGAGATTGGAAACTACTGAGCTAGCTGTTAAAGAAGACCAGAAGCGGGCATTTCTTCTGGGTGAGAAAAGAAGAATGTGCTGCAATAAATCCCTCCTCATTGCAACATGTAGGGATCATCCCATCACTTCTCCAATATCTATGTCAACGGTGAACCCGTCTCATTTACTGCAAATATATAGCTGAAACAATAAGAAATTTGTATGGAATAAAGGCACGTGAGAAGAATTGGGAACCCCTAATAGATAGATCATCCCGAATCATGCAATCGTATCCCGAGAAAATGTACAAGAAAATAAGATTATTTATTTATTCTGACAATTCCTTTATTTAATATAAATTAAACTGCAAAACAGAACTTATTTATAATATGTAAACCTTTGGATCAAAGTCAATAAATTATAATAAAATTAATTTTTCAATTCTTTCCTTTTATGTTTAAAATTTGAACTCATTATAAAATAAATGCATTTCAAATGTAACTTAAACAGTTGACTGACTACTATGTGCCACTTTTATATGGCTCGAGTTCAGTTTGCAGAACTATTTTGGCAATTGAAGATAGTCGTAAATAAATTTTACTCTTCCCGCTAAATATTATATTTTCTCTAAAAAAGGTAAAAAAAAAACTATTTAGAAAAAGAATATAAAAAGAGTACAAAAAGTATGGTAATCTCTAAGACAATGTGGTCCATTAAAAAGAGGAACGTTACCTTCAGAAAAGTTGTGCAACTTTAGGTTAAAGTTAAGCAAAATTAATTTTAATTTAAGAATAAAAGGAAATAATGTGATCAAATTAATAAGATTTTAAACTAGAAAATTTTTACAACTATCTGTCCCGTTTCTTTTTTTTTTTTGTCAATTGTTTTTATATGAATTAATGGAATAATTGTATCAATTTAAAAATATTTATTGCCCGCCAGGGGTATCTGTTGTATGCAGTTACTTGAGGAGTAGTGATCCCATGGGTTACCACAGCTTAATACTTCGTCAGAACAGTACACAATACACTTAAACTACATACATTCTACACTTTACAGACAAGGACAAACACAGTACACAAACTAGGGTCTCTGTCCCTAGTTAACTGGCGTAAGCAAGGGAGAAGGAAGGGATTAGCTCAGTGTTAGGGCGCTAAAACTAGTAACGCGGAGGACCCGAGTTCGAATCCAGCATGCTGCCCTTAGAGTTTCACTTCCTAGGAGCCTCTACAACTCAGGTGATGGACAGTGTTATCTGTAGCTAGAAAACACTGCTTGGAGGCCGGCTGTGCATTGGAGAAGGCTCCGGAGCGCACAATAGATCTTTCAGGACGCAGTACAACAATTCCCTAGAACAATTTAATCTAAAACTATTTATTTAAAATTCCTATAAAACAATCCTTTTATAAATTCTAATGCCCAAATATGGGAATAATGGATTAGAATACATAATTGAAGGAAATGAAATATAATCCTATTGTTTGCTAGGATAAATTCACTTTAAAGAAATTAAAAAAATCAACCTAATTTTCATTTAATTTAGTTGAAAGTGAAATGATACTTCGGTCAGATTAAATTGGAAATTATAATCTTGTATTGTAACAGTGATGCAAATTTAAAGTCTGTAAATCTTGTACTGCTCGGCAACCGTTGGAAATTATCGTCCATCCAACCCAAGACTACTTGATATCTCCACTGAAACTACTTCGACTTACATACAGACTGCCAAGGTTCTAATTTGAACCATATCCAAACAACCAATCCAAAACCCCTCCCAATATTACAACCAAATCTTATCCTACTACACACAGATCTCAATATTCCACACGTCACCATTCTGGCAAAAACCATTTATAACAGATTGATTTCAAAATAAAGTACTTTCACACTCTAATCCATTAATCCAAGCTCTCAACTCACATTCTCTCCCTTAGAAACACTGCACGGCGCATAAATTGTCTTAAGTAAATAATGTTAATCAATACTGGACAGCATTATCACTCAAGTAATTCAAGTCAATGCATGTTATATATCAGCTTATTTACTAAAAATTTTTACAAATAAGTAAATTTCAAATAAAGAGTGAGATTGTTATTGTAATAATGCTGTGTCCATTTATCACTTTAAATTTTATGACTTGTACTGGTAGACCACTGTGTGAGTAGTGTTCCCATTTTATAAATAGAATGTCTGAGGGTAGCACATTTGGTGAGCTATTAATAAAAGTAAAAAAAAAAAAAAAAAAAATCTGGTATGAAACACTCATACGACTTTCTTGATTGTAAAAAAATAAATAAATAAATAAATAAAATATAATACATTTTCTTTACGTTGCAATGTTTACTATACGTTTACTGGGTTGATAACAATAATATATATTATAATATTGTAATATATGTGTATAATGTAATATACAAATAATGTGTATACAAGAAATGTTTCTTTTCAATAAAACGTTCATTTCTTATTAAAGTTCAATTTGTAGGCTACAGTGATTAACTGTAATAAACTATCATTCAGCCAGATGTTGAAATTGCTTATTCCAAAGCCCAAAAAGAGAGAGAGAGATGCAGCGCTTTTGCTTGCCAACATGTCGGCTATCATAGTTCCTTCCATATCAACATGCCTAGACACTCAAAATAGCGTGACTCTTTTGTGCCTGCCCAGCTCATTGAGTTTGCCTAGGGGATTCCCAATCCATTTTTCAAGCGATGATGATATATGATCTCGGTGCTTTGTTGGCGGCCTGGCTATCGGATAGGATTACAATCACCTGATTCAGATATTTCCTGTCGAGGTTGCGATTTCGTAACGGAATCGTGGTGATTTCCATCTTCCGATAGAGTGAATTTCTGCCTGGGACTTACTGGGAAACATGCCCATAGAGTATTTGGTCTTTGGCGCCCACAGAAATCCTTGACACATCCATAAATCATACAATGGTATGTTCTTTAATGCCAGACGAAGCGTATTCACTACTCCACTTTCTTCTAGTATTCAGCTTCGAAAAAAACTTCATAACAAAGCTATATTTCTTTGTCATTTCATCCCTGGCAGGGTTCCAGGGAAGGAGGAGTTGGGAAGAACAAGGGAATAACCGCTCCCTTGATCCAATGCATTCTTTCCTTCCGGTATCTTTCCTGCCTATTCTGAAGATGAAGCTCAACCGCTCAACCACAAGATGAAGACGTGTGAGATTAGAATAACTTCAATCTTAGCTAAAGGACAAGTCCTCATTGCTACCGACTTTCATGTATCTACAAGACATTGTACATACCAAAGGGTTTTCATGGTAGTGGGTGACTTGGCCTTGGCCTTGGCTGCTACATACGGGATCAAAGATCCTACCATCCATTTCTGAGTGCCTGGAAAACTACTCCAAGTTTTACTCGCCAGCTTCTGCACACCTGAGAGCACGAGTGGCTTTACAGACATTTGTTCCAATATGTCTATTCTATAGGAACTTATTGGCAAAAGTTACACCTAGGTACAAAACCTCCTTCTTCCAGTTCACTGAAAAATCCTACCAGTCAAATATTTTTCATATGTGAAAGTGTTCTTCTCTCTAGTAAAGAGTGTTTTCTTTTTATGTATCAATATTTAATCCACGGACAGCCAGACACCACTTACTAATAATTTGTAATCCCCGTTTTGTGATTTCATATAAGGTTTCTTTAAACTTGCTTCCAGCAATTTGTCAATATCATTGGCATATCTTTGATCAGGAAATAACATGATGCAGTGATTTGAAGAGAAGTTCGTCAACTGCTACATCAAGGGTGAAAAGTATCTCGCCTGAGGATAGTCTTTGGTTGTATTGATCTTGGTAGTCCACTTGCCCACCGATTTCTTCACTATTCTTGTGGTCAGCACCTCCTTTATGCATTTTGCCAATGTGTATCCACTCCCCTTTTATTTATGGCTCTACTAGCAGTCTCATGGGATGTATTGTCGAATGCTCCTTTTATGTCTAGAAAGGCGTAGATGGCCGTTAATCTAATCCCTTAAAATAGCAATTCAACGGATTTTTATTTTTTTACTTTCTCTTACTACTGATAAGGTTTTGAGGTCTCCTGAGTTTGAATAAAATGGTTTCAGCGATTTTATGATAAAAAAAAATCTTAAAAACGAAAAATTGCAGGAATCACGAACTTGAGTTATATTTTAGATACCATCAGCGCATCGGACAATAATGTTTTGATTAAAAGAAATAAGCGGAAATTTTACATTGTATACGAATTTTTTTTTGTTTTTTTTATAGTTTTTTAGGGATTCTACAATGTATATTATAATATTATTACACTTGAGAACCATTGCTAAGAATCTGAAATTTGAAGAAAATCGAATAAACCGGAAGTACAATTTTACAGATTTCGTTTTTTGAAATTTTTTAATTTTTCTCTAAAACTGTTCAACCAATTTTATTTAAATTTGGAATTATATTTGCACATTATTTAAATTTATAGTATTTCTTTTTTTTTTTTTTTTGAAACTTTTTATTTCTTTTTAGTGTTGAGGAATTTTAAAGTTAAATTTCAATTGTTATTAGCACTGTCTGCTGGATATATCAAGTTTGAACGGATGCAGAAATATACCCCATCACATCTACAGGGTGTCCCAAGGTATATGGATAACGACTTTTTCTCGAAAACTAAGATGCTAGTTAGAAACTAAAAAATACGTGTCCCCGTAGTTTTTTTGTTAGAAATCCAATTTTAATTTGCAAATTTGTTTTGGTGCTTCGAGAAGCAAGATACAGGCACCAACTTCATTTTTTCAAATAGGGAAATGTGGTTATTATTTAAGAAATAGATTCCACTATTTTTTGTAAGAAAAATTTACTTGAACGGTTTTTTTCTTTGAGCGATATTTTACAAGTTATGAATGAAAACATGATTCCTATAAGAAATTTCAAAATGATATTATAACGGTTTTTTGATTGAATAAGAAGAAAAGTACTATTTTATTATAAATTTTACTCCTCATTAATTATAGATCTTGCTCGAACTGGCCCCCACCATTAGAGATGCATACACATGCTTTTTCCTGCCAATTGTACCTTACGACCAAAGAAATACAACTCTAATGGTGGAGGCCAGTTCGAGCAAGATCTGTAATTAATGAGGAGTAAAATTTATAATAAAATATTGCTCAAAAAAAAAAAAAACCGTTCAAGTAAATTTTTCTTACAAAAAAAAATAGAGGAATCTATTTCTTAAATAAAAACCACACCAACCCATTTGAACAAAATGAAGTTGGTGCCTGTGCCTGCATCTCGCTTCTCGAAGCACCAAAACAAATTTGCAAATTAAATCTAGATTTCTAACAAAAAAAACTGCGGGGACACCTATTTTTTAGTTGTTTTTTTTTCCTAGCTATCTTAGTTTCCGAGAAAAATTCGTTATCCATATACCTTGTATATTTATATAAGGGGATGTGAGTAAATATGTCAAATTAAAACAAAAAATTGTCTACTTTTGGTGAAGTTGTTTCGTACAGATGTTTTTCGAGTAAAAATGGGGGAATCTGTCCCCCCCTCAGGATCCTCTCCGATATGCCTCTGATCATCCTCAACAGTTTTGAAAATTTTACACTTTATTTCACAGTTTTTTTTTTTTATATATTTAATTAAATACTAAAAAAAGGTAGCTTTCGTAAGATTACCCAAAAACAGTAAAAGATTCATAAGAAATTCTAAGTTACCACACCTCTTGGTCTAAAGAGAGTATTAATAGTCCCTTTAAGAGAGAGAAAAAAAAAATTATTACCTCATATATTATTGGTAACATGAATTCAATTTATTGAACGACAGACAAGTTGGAATGAAAACATTTCAATATAACAGATATCGTCTTGTTATATATTTGGATTTCATCCTAAAATTAAGAAAGTTTGTGTATGATTATAATATAAGGAATATGAAATTAAATAAATAAATAAATATATAATAGAGAGAGAGAAGGAGATAAAACGGAAAATAATGTTTATTACTTCATAATGAAATATAGTCGCGGCTATAAATTAAGAAAACTTTCAAAAGACAGAAAGAAAAAAATATTATTTGGATAGTATATCATAGAAACCTTGACAGCTGTATAGAAGAATGCCAACCAAAAGAGAATGGTCAACTTTATCGTATCTTAATGTTGGAATAGGTGCGACCTAAAGGGTTTCTCCTTACTAGTGCCCTATAAAAAAAAAAGGAGAAATAAAAGGAAAAAAACCTTTTCTAGTTTCTTACAAAAGGAGTACTTTTTTTTTAGTGATACTTTCACCCAATAGTACACAGGGAAGGGAATGAATGTGTAGGTAGAAATGTGTGATGTAAGAAGTGATGTTGGAACGTATAACCTGAACGGATTGACAACAATAGTAAAGGTTCTCTTACTGGAATGTAATGTATTGGTGAAAACTTGGTTATATTGTGTGACGTACACACTAGTTTATCTCACTACTTTATTCCTTTATTATTTTTATAAAATTTTAATTCGTTAGAATTTCTTTATTTTTTTAAATTTTTTGCAACTTTCTTTAAAACTTACAAAATCAACTTTTAAAGCAAAAATAGGCTACAGAGACATTTTCCGTGGTAGCCTGCTTCATTTGGTGGCACTGCTCGTTAAGACAGAATTACATGGCGGACAAAGAAGCTGTGAATCTCCTTGAATGAAAAAATTTATTGTAGTGCGGCCTTGACTCGAAATCGCGTATTCTAATCCATTAAGCTTCCACTAAGCTAATTCCTCCTATCTTATTGCAATATTCTCAAAATTCAAATTAACAAAATATCTTGAAAAATCAGAGATATTTTCCGTGGTAGCCTGCTTCATTTTGTGGTCAAAAGACCAGTTTTGGGCGTACGTCCATCTTCAGGATGCGTTTGTCAGACAATGTGATAACACAGACTTGTACAGATTTACACTAGTGTATAAACTGAATTTGCTTTGTGCAAGTCTGACAAATGCATCCTGAAGATGGGCGAACGCCTGAAACCGATCGATGACCACAAAATGAAGCAGGCTACCATGGAAAATGTCTCTGATGCTTTCCCACTCTGCGGAACCAACCACCATCACAATAAAAATAGGCAACTTTATTTAAATGTACTAGCGAATGCAATATTACACATATGGTTCTGTGCACACATCCTAATGGTCATTATGAAAATAGTTTTCAAATCCCACCTATTTATTGGTCATTCCGAATGTGCTGGAACAAAAGTGAGCCTGCAGAAAAAAACAAAAAAATGTGTCTGATTGTTTCAGACAGATATTGTATTGAAGCGATTGTCATTTAGGAAATAAATATTATGTCAATGACCTTCATAAATTCTATAAATTGTTTAGTAAATGAATTAAACATATTGTTGAGTTCAACATAGTTGATTAGCTAACAAATTCAACATATATTCACAAATAAAATAAAATAATCAGGATACAGTAAGAGGGGTCATATAATCTCCATAGCAAAGAGAGAGAGAACTGATAGGACCACATTCTTGGACTAGAGTGGGAGAAAATGCTTAAATGCAGAGACGGAAGATATACAAGAGGTCATTTAACAGAGTTCACGCGGCAGTCACAACATGTCATCTACTTTACTCTTTATCACTCTACCATACTCAAACATTTTAGTGTAAAATCCAGGCAGTCATTGTCACTTTTTTCATTACACATATCTAGTTTATTATCTAAATTTTTTTTCCTTCATCATACCTATTATAAGAGGCAAAAAAACGAAATAGAGAAAGTACTTAACGCGGCGTAACTTGTATAGTTCAACATGCAATACAGTGCGGCTTTGTAAAGATTTTGAATCACATATCAATTTGAAGAATGAAAAATTGAAAAATAGAAACCACAATGGTTGAGAACCCCTTCCAAATCAACAAGACAATCATACAATTTAAGCTCCATCAACATTTTGTGATCAAATAGAAAAAAAATTCTGACTTCTGCCTATTACATCATTCATAAGTCCCAGCATCTATTACTATATACAGATTGTTTTATAAAACATTCTAATTTGCAAAATCTTATGGTTAATTAATAACTTGATCATTTCTTTTTTTTTAATCAATTCCAAGCTACGATAATAGATGTTTCATAGAATTTAGTTTATAATCATATTATAAAAAATATATATATATATATATTTTTCGAATTAAACTATATAAATGTATGCGAAAAAAAAGTCTGTAATGAGATACTAGAAAAAAATGCAATAGGAAGTATTAAATGATAGTCTAATAAATATAAAGATTGGTAAATATAGATTTCGTTCAAAAATATATACGTATGGACTTAGAAATTGGGGAAAAATGTTAACAAGGAATAATATCCAAAAAAATATAATTTTTAATTTTAATTAACAATTACTTTGTTTAAGTTAGAATCTTGTAACAAACATTTAGCTGCTATCTAACTATATAAGTGATAAAGAGCTCGCTATATTTCTTCATTTTCGGCTTTATATGTATCACAGATTCTTCTATTCTACTAGGTGGAAGCTAAAAACAATTTCTAGGGGTGAGATTGGCTGGCCAAGTTAAAGCTCACTCGTCAATGCATACTGTGGGCAATGACAGAGGAGATAATGCATTGTTAAGCTCATGGCGGACGATGGTGGAGCCTAGGTGCGGCTGACAAACGAATTAATGACTCTAGTTTTTTGTATGGAGAATTAAGGATCCCCCACACCAACGCGAAACATTCGCTGTCGCGGCGGATGCGAACTTTCCGTGGCGGAAAATTTCCTGGCGTCGCGGCAGCGAAACAAGTTTGCCCACACCGACGCGGTAGCGAATATTGGATCTTTCCATATTGGATTTCCTTGGTGGGTCTTTGAACATTCTACCAAAATTTATTTTTTAATAATATTTATCGTTAACGTATTACAATGTCTTCGTCTGATTCTGATGAAGAAGAAGCTCTGTTATTATTGGCACTTGCTGAAAGTGTAAGAAACAGGTAAGTGGATATACAGACATTTTTATAATAATAATAATACCACTTTTTTATTTCAGAAGTAAAAAGAAAAGGAAATGGATTCATGAAATTAATGAACTTCGTAATAGAACACGTAATTAGAACTTCGTAAATGCAAAGCACCATTTTTTTTAACAATTCCAAGCGGCGGAACAATAGCGGCAGTGGAAAAAACTGCATGCAGCGTTGGAGCGGAACGACGCTGTACTGCCGCCATAGTTGCGGAATCCGCCTCACCCAGTGTGAATACATGCATAGACCGCCATGACTATTGTTCCGCTGCGGTTCCGTGTCCGCCGCGGCAGCGAATGTTTCGCGTCAGTGTGTGGGATCCTTTAGCCTCCTAGATTCCATTACATACGTTAAATGTAATTTAACATACTATACAAATGTACAAAGAACATTGCAGTGATGTGGAACTTTAGAGGCATTTTCTTCCATGCAACTCAAGAAAACAATTCTCCATCGAAAAAATTATAAATGAAAATATTAGGCCTTTATTTCAATAAACAGGATACGAAGTTTCTGTTCTTGGATTTTCATTTTCTTTACGTAAATGTAGGAGCCATTTCTGTGAAAATCGTGTAAAAATGAAAATCTATTCAAGTAAAGTTGAATTACTGGTTGATGAATATATTTTGTATACACCTACATACCATTCGCTAAAAAAAAACATTTTTTCATATTTAGAGAAGCTGAAAAAATATGTATTTCCAATGATATTTGACAAGATAGCAATATTTTCCACCTTTTTACAGCATTAATCGAAAATAATATAATATAAAAATAAAAAAATAAATAATTGAAATAAAATTCTTTACAAATTTTAACAATTTCATTAAAGTGTCAGTTGGAATAAAATGAATATGCTATATCCTCTACAAAAATGAAAACAGTATTTCTAAAGTTTTTATTAAATATCATAAAAGATAAGAATTTGAAAGTACAAGAAATTGTAGAAACTGAAATGTCAAACCGAATTTTAGATCCTACTCACAGAGGAGGAAGAAGGCCAAGAAGAATATTTTGTGATTCCATGTCCGTACAAATATTTATAATTCTTGAAGATTTTTTTTTTTTTTTTACACCTTCTTTATCACTAATATCAATCGCTGACACCAGACACATCATAAAATGTGCCTGCGCTAATTTTGACCCCCAATACACTACAGAAATATTATTAAGTTAAAAAGTATGTCATCTTTGTTGTTGTGGTTTGTCATCTTTATATAAATGTATTATTTTCTTTATTTCTATTGGGAGAAATATTATTGCAAACGTGACAAATTCTTGAAATTGAATTTTTCACAACAAAATATCTGTTTTGAGGCCCCCTGAATTCGAAAAATTGATTATTAAGAATTAATGTGTGTAATATATATGTATATGTGCGTGTGCGTCAGGTAATTCAAAAACAGAAAATCGCCTGAAGCTAAAACATGATATTTCGTGTAAGACAATTATGTAAGGACAACATCTTTCCTTACGGAGCACTGCCGACTTAAAGTACAACTGACAAAGTTGAGTTTGGAAATTGACAGCTCATGCAGACTCTGTGGGCAGTAGTTGGAAACTCCATTATATCTCCTAACAAACTGCGAGGCTGCCATTCACAGCAGATTTAAGAACCTGGGTAGATACCAGGTGGAGGAGGGGCCCTCTCTGGAACCCGTCACGTTACTAGGATTCCTCAGGATGGAGGTTCTGTAGAACGGATGTTCATTTAGGACATCTGCTCCAATGCTGTGGGCAAATAGCCTACGGCACCCAGGAGGCACGCGCAATAAATGACACGGTCGCAGTTCATTGTCCCCCTTCAAAAAAAAAAGGATAACATCAGCCTACCGAAAGTGCTACTATATTCAATAGATTTAACAGTATTTTGCAATATTCTTAAAGGATTTCCATTAAACTTTCAATGAAAATATACGAGTATGGAGATCTATCACATTGATTACAACGTTTTCCTGATAAATTCATTTTAACGCGTTAAACTACTGGCCAGCGCACTGGCCTTTGTTGCGAGAATTTAGGCTTAGGGAAAAAGTGTGGAGCTATAGTTATAGATCAAGTGAAACTCTTGAACTTCATACTGAGTGTGCTGGAAAAGGTGTACAGCCAAAGCAAAGATGTTATATAAGATAAGGTTGGGTTGGTTGCTGGTTTTACTTAATAATTTGGTGCATGGTCAGTATTTATTTCTGCTTGAATTAATTTATCTTATACGTTTCTTTTAAAAGCATTTGTATTGCATTTTCCTAAGCACTTAGTGGATGTAACCTCCCAGCAGTATATTGAACTTTTACGTACTCGATGACTTTCGTATTCCTTCGATCAGAATTGGCTACAGTTCCTTCAGGCTTCGGGATTCACGAAATTTTGGTCGACCTATAGTAACAAACCATAGTAGCAAAGACCAGTACTAAACAGGATGGGTACCCCAGCGTGATTACCACATCCTCTAACATAATAATTTTCTCTAGCAAGCCTTGACCCTAAATGGGATTTTGAGCCACGGATTATAATAGCTGGAGGTATTACATTATTATGCTTTAGCAATACATTCTTATATACTTATCTTTCCTTCATCTTTCGTATTATTTCGGTAATAGACTTCTCCAAATTTCAACACTTCCACACTTCAACCATTCTTTAAACCATAAATAATACTTCCTCTCCAATTTGTTAATTTACTAAATTATTTTCGGCAGTCTGTGCCCTTATAGGCAAAGATTATTCAGAATGTACTCGATATGATATAGAAATGGTTTGTTAAACATGAAATTATACCCGTTTACAAATTTAAAATGTAATTATTATGTTTTAGATTTGGGACACTTAGTATCTTCTTCAAGCAAAACTTTTATGTTTTCTATACCGCTCGTACTTACTGTAGAATCTTGAATCATACAACACAAAGGAAGGGAATAGTTAAATGGTTAGTGTACTGGACTACCACGCGGAGGACCCAGGTTCGAGTCCAGCTGTGCTGCCCTTAGATTTTTTTCTTCCTAGAAGCCTATACAGCTCACTCTCCGGTGATGTACAGTATTGTTCGTAACTGGAGAATACTGTCCTGAGGCCGGCAGTGCACTGAAAAGGCTCCAGGCGCCAATGATCATAGATGTTGTCGCGCCTTAAATTAAAAAAAAATAAATAACAGAACGAGGTTAAAACAACCATGTTAAACATTTGAAATTTAATTAGCAGAAATTAATATATTATTATTCATTAAATCCTCTGGTCCAAATACTAGTTATTGATCAGAGACATTTTCCGTGATAGCCTGCTTGTTTCGTGAATATTTGCTCTGTGCAAGTCTACGTTATTGCACTGTTTGACAAAAAACATCCTGATGATGGGCGAACGCCTGGAACCGGTCGATGACCACAAAAAGAAGCAGGCTATCATGGAAAATGTCTCTGATGCTTTCCGGCTCTGCGGAACCAACCACAACCATTATTTATTGAATTTCTGACAGTATTATGTTTTTTATTAGGATGCATATTAAATTGTATTTGAGGCGATTTTTACTCTCTCACATCTTCTATGAAGAGAAGGTATACAGATCGTAGCAAATTTTGAAAAGTGAGTTTTCAACCGGAATTACATGTTTTGAGGTCTCCTGAGTAGAAAAAAATGTTTATGTTCAATCTGAAACGAAGTTTTCAGACAGAACGATCAACTGAAAATGCAACTTACAGAATGTTTTTCCAGTTTTTGGCAATTTTCTCAAAAATGGGCCACCAAGATTTTCTTTAAACTTCATATATACTATTTACATACGTACATAAATACCTATCTCTTCAATTTGTAACATTTTCTTGAAAAAAATTGATATTCTGGGAGTTCTAGCGAAAAATAGCTTTAAGCAGTAGCAATTCCGTATTAGATTTATTAACAGGGGCGTTTCATTTACAGGGGCATATGTTGTCTTCTTATCAAATATTGTTTGAAGTATAATAAAGTGAATAAACCATTTGGCAATAATTTACGAAAGCTCAGCAACAATACCATTGAATTATCCTTTCAATGATATTATTCGTGCAAGATATTGTTAGCCAATTATCTGATAGGCAACAGAACCTACCTCAAATTGGGAGGATTTGCAATTGTACTTAAAATTTTTCCTTGCCTTAGCAAAATTAAAATGTTATAATTCTGAAGTTGCGAATTAATTAAAAACCTTACTATTCACAAATAAATAATAGTGACCCAAAGGAAATTGCAATCAACTACTAAAATAGTATAAAATATATCCATACTTCACATTTTAAAAAAAAAAACCACATAAACCTACTACTGATTACAAAGTATGAAAACGAAGTATTTAAATTTAATCCACCGACGATTAATTAAGTAAATTAAATAAAATGTTACACCACTAAAGTGTCTTGGCAACAATTTAGATAAAGAAAAAACAAAACATCCGTTAATTAGTAACAATTTCACAGTAATTAGTTACTTTTTTTAAAAACCGTTAAATGACGCAGGCTTTAAAACAGTAGTTAACTATTTTGCTGTGAGTGATATTGCGTAATTGGCTTTAAATGCAACAATAAAAAAAAAAACGCTATATACTTGTGCAAATAAATTTAACAAGGCTGTCAATCTTTTATTTTTTTAAACTAAAGATAACGGATTAATTAGTCTGCTAATCTAAGTATTTAACTTACAATCTTCAAAGAGACTATAAGGACACGCCAGAATTGGATATACCGTTTACGTATTTGTCTTGGATGCATCGGCATTAGATAAAATGCAGATTGACATTTCCAGCTTTATATTGTCCCAGTTGGAAATATTTCAGGACTCAAAATTCATATTTTATGGCAATTAATGCCTTTGTATTTCTGCTTCATTTTTGTCTTTTGAATGAAGCTTACTTTCACTGCTTCAGTTATTCTTCTCTTTTTTTTTTGGTAATTTAAGGCGCGTCAACATCTTTGGTCATTTGCGCCTGGAGCCTTTTCAATGCACTGCCGGCCTACGCACAGTGTTCCATTGTTACAGACAACAACATTGTTCATTATCGGAGCTATAGAGGCTGCTAGGATTAGAAAATCTAAGGGTAGCACGGCTGGATTCGTACCTGTGATCTCCGCATTGCTAGTCCAGTACGCTAACCTCTTAGCTAATCCCTTCCCTTAGTTATTCTTTTGAATGACGCTTACTTTCTATGCTTCATTTTTTCATTTCCTTCTTCCAGCTAACAACGAGTTACAAGCATTTGCTTGTTGTGAATTAATGCCTTAATTAATGGTGGAATATTATAGAGTATTATTACAATTTGTGAATTGGTTGCTCAACACTGGAACTATATCTAATTTTAAATAAGCAAAGCCTATTTTTTTGGTTGGGCTTAACGTCCAACTACCAAATTAAAGGTCGTGGTTCGGGGGGGGGGAGGGAGCAGATACTTTACTATTAAACTTTTTCTGACTAATATAAATTAAGCAGTTATAAGTGAGACTTGAACTGGTGACCTCCCAGTCACAGCTAAAAGTCTATACTCGTAACGACTATTGCAATTAAGAGATAAATTTATTCAAAACAAGAGCGTTATTATTGATCTAAGGAGGGTCTTAGAATATCTAAATGTAGGAATGAATTTACGATTAGGTAAACTATATCATATAGTCTTTTATTCACATTCTACTTAGCTACTTAAGAAGCCAATTTTCATGTGAAAAAAAAATTGAAATGAGAGATAATCTGGAAAGTTTTCAGTAACCTAAAGTGACATTATTTCGATAATCACACTAATAAATTAGTTTGGAGAATGCTGCAGGATGGATGCGACTAGTGTGGTTGAAAGGAGAAGCTAGGTTCAAAGGGGAGAATGTTGATCCTGGTAAAAGTTCCCATCCGGTTGGACGAAGAAATGATGGAGAGGAAATGAAGAGATTTGTAATATCTTATTCTGCAAATTTCTTGTAATAATTATGTTAATTATGTCTATTAAGCATTTTAAATGATGGTTTCCTAATTTTTGTTGTTTTTTTTTTGCATATTTTTAATTAGGAACATAAATGTCATCTATAAGAATGGATGATTGACGGAAGCCTTAAAATTTTTAGGCTAACGTATTCTAAAAAAAAAACAGATTTTTAATAGTGTGGAAGAAGAATGAAAGAAGAGTGGTGGAAAGAAGGAATGAGTCCTCTTTTTAGAACAAATTTCCGTTCGCTTAAATATTTTAATCTTATCAAATTGTCCAGGTTTTTTATGATTTTATATACAAATCCTTTGATTTATGTCCTCATCTTCCTACCCAATAATAATAATAATAATCCTCAACTGAAGTCACAGATTTTTTAGATTACAAAATGTTAATTGCAGTTTGAGTCTGTTAAATTTTACCCTTTCATAGATTTTCTTTAAACCTATCGACAGTAGAAATTCTCACCAAAATTGGCTTCTAAATATTAACTTTTTTTAAGGTACTGTTATAATTCGCAACTTAATTTACTCCAAAACAAACCTAAACATTACCAAGAATGAGATAAGTTGGAAACCAAGTCTTTCAAAGTAGGAAAAAGTTTGGCAGCAAATCTATGAAGTATCAGAATCCATTTACACAACTGGTGATAAACAAAACATTCAATACAATTGAATTGACATATTTTTAGCAATCTGGTTTCCGTTAACATTGTGTCTAAATAACTTTCAGAAATGCAATTAAAAATGGGAAACCTGAAATTTATTCTTAAGATTTTATACTGTTTTTTAATTCTGCTATTCTTTCCTCCCTTACCGAACCTACATTGCCTCCAGTCATCTTCAAGATCATCTTTCCTTAACAGAAGAGTAGTGCAAAAAATGGAAGATAAAAGTTAATGAAAAGAAATGTATTCACACCACGTTTACCCTTCGTCACTCCCTGTGTCCTGGTGTTAAATTAAATAACACCTTCCTGACTACTGCTGATAGACTACGCTATCTTGGGTTATATATGGACAAAAAGGCTAACCTGGAACTCCCATACCAAACTGAAAAGGACTGAAACTAATAGACGATTTCTTATCCTTTCAAGACTCTTAGACAAACGATCCAAACTTACTTTAAAAACTAAGATTACACTGTACAAAACTTTACTACGACCAATATGGACTTACGGACTAGAGGTATGGGGCTCCACTAACCATTCCAATTTTTACCGCATCCAATCCTTACAGTCCAAAAATCCTACGAAAAATTACCAATACTCCTTATTGTGTCTCCAATAAAACCTTACATAATGACCTATCCATTCCATTTGTATCCGACCTAATTAAATTCCGCTATCAAAGTTGCCATTACTCCCTGTGCCATCATCATAATTCTTTGGTTCAACAACTTGCTAGTCAAACATTACCTGATAATCCATCTCAACGCCTGAAGCGTCAGTGGCCCCGTGACCTTTTAAATTAACTCCAACGCCTTGAAGTAATATCACTGGGTATTTTCTTCTCTTGTAAATCATGTCATGTAAACATTCATCCCATCTTGTAATTATTCATCAGTTTTCCCATAAACCATGGATTTTTCCGAAAAAAAAAAAAAAGAAATAGTAAAAATTAACGTAATAAATTTAAATAGGAGCAGCTTGGGAATCAAAGTTTTAAGAAAATCGCTTATGCCGTTTTCATGGAAATTATGAAACTCTCATAAACCGATTTTGTTTAAAATTTAATTTAAGGTGAGCTAACATTTATGGTTATTATATTATTTATGGCGCCCGAAGCTTTTTCAGTACACAGCCAGCCTGCAGACACTGTTCTCTCTCGTTACAGAGAACATTGTCCATAACCGGACAGTAGGGTGTAAAGGTTCCTAGGAAGAGAAATATCTAAAGGCAGTACTGTTGGTCTTGACCCGGAACCTCCGCGTTGCTAATCCAGAGCGAGCAACTATTTTTGTTATTTATAACTTTGTCAATGAATCGAAATTCATCAAACTTGGAATTGTAAAAACGTACCTATATATAACTTTCCTCTATATTATACAGGTGATAGAACCGAGCACTTCCCTTAAATGGCATTTTAGAGGAAATGTTAACACGTCCGCTGAAGGGATAGCGGACTTAATGTTCGTAGATAACATACGAAGTTCATAAAAAATCGTGGGAGCTTTTTTTCATATATAAAATGGAGAAAAACTAAAAAAAAAAAAAATTCATTGAGTAAAGTTGCACTCCTGGTTGATGAAATCGACCAAAGTGAAAGGAATAGCTAAGTGGTTAGCGTACTGGACTCCCACTTGGAGATCCCGGGTTCAAGCCCAGCTGTACGCCCTTAGATTTTTTTTCTTCCTAGGAGCCTCTACAGCTCACTGTCCGGTGATGGACAGTGTTGTTTGTAATGAGACAACACTGTCCTGAGGCCGGTAGTGCACTGAGAATTCTCAGGGCGCTAATGACTATAGATGTTGACGCGCCTTAAATTAAAAAAAAACACAACGAGGTTAATTAAAAATTTGTTAAATTAACAGAAATTAATATACTATTATTCGTAGCTAAGTGGTTAGCGTACTGGACTCCCACTTGGAGATCCGGGTTCAAGTCCAGCTGTACTGCCCTTAGATTTTTTTCTTCCTAGGAGCCTCTACAGCTCACTGTCCGGTGATGGACAGTGTTGTTTGTAATGAGAGAACACTGTCCTGAGGCCGGCTGTGTACAGAGAAAGCTCTGGGCGGCAATGACCATAGATGTTGACGCGCCTTAAATTGAAAATTGAAAAAAAAAAAAAATTGACCAAAATCTTTATCTCAGATGTGGTATTAATAGCATCTAAACGGAATATCAAATTCCTGCAAATTTTTCGTTGATATTTTTTTCACATAATACAAACAGATCATTCACTAAAATGTCATAATATAGGTCCTCAAAACGTGTATTTCCGGTGAAAACTCGATATCCAAATGTTTGACACAATTAAAATAATTCCACTTACTAAAGAATAAGAGAAAGTAAAAATACATTAACCCCATTATAATCTGGAGTTTGGACAAAATAATTCTTTGAGTTTGAAAAATGCTATGTGAGATACGTACTATAAAACTACCATAAGTTATCAGTATATCTACAATTCTATCTCACATATAGAGAAGGGTATGATTTGGAGAAAGTGTTTCTAGTGGGGAAATCAATTAACACAACAAAACGAACAGGCTGTAACGTACAATACTCCAATAAATGTCTGGAATTATACAGTAATTATTGTCATTCAAATCTGAATTTTAAAGTAATAAAACATTCATAAAATGTTCTAGATTTTCTTTTATACACTGACATAATAAACCATATAGATATTATAGTTAGTATATAATCATAGGACACGTTATGGCAACTCTCTTTCTCCCAAGCCTTACAAGTCGATGTGACTCTGGCCTTCTGACCCTAGTTCTAAATATGCCTGTGTCAGAGTGGTTCCATTCCAGTTTATCACACCTAGCCCTCTTGTTCTCTCAGTATCACACTTGTACTTCTCTGCTTTTGTGCCTTCATCCATAAATCATTCTTAGCATTCCATCCTTCTACCTATCATTGTACATTATTTTTCCCATCTCACTTGATTTTAAGAATCGATTAATAATCTTTCTAAAAAATATATATATTTTTTTTAAATAATTAAGACGCATCATAATCGGCGATCATTGATGTCTATAATGACCGGAATAATGTTTTCAGACAACACTGCCCATCACCGGGCTATGAATTGTAAAAGCAGCTAGGAAGACAAAAATCTTATGGAAGAATTGCCTGGACTTGATGCCTACAAGTAGGAGTCTAGCATGCTAATCCCACCCCCAAGGGGGGGGGGGATATTTAGTGGCAATTCGGTTTTATAAAAAATAAAAAAGTAAAAATAGAGCACGCTAACGAGCAAAGTAACAACTTTTGAATCTCTGATGCTTTCCAGCTCTGCGGAGCCAACCACCACAACTACTATAGGAGATGCATTAAAGTGGTAATGCTCATAAAACATATGTCAACTACTATTATCTACAATAAAAATGTTAATTTTCAAAATAAAGACATTCTCATTTATTTCAAAAACAAAATACAAATACACTACATTTGGCCGTCTCTCCTACTATGGTAGGATAGATGACGCACCATAGGGAGGAGACCTCTCCTCTGTGAGGGTAACATGGCTGAGCGACATGAAACTTGGTAAACACTATGTCTACGAGTCCAACTTTAACGACAGCAGGAAATCTTTCATTTCAATTGCAATTATTGTAGTATATAAAAAAGAAACAAATTTACTAAGCGTTATGAAAATTCAGGTATTCACCAGATATAGGTGATGCGTATAAATGTTCGTAGAACACAGAAGAACACACAAAATAACTGAAGAATTTTGCAATATCTTATTCTGAAAATTTGTTGGAATAATTATGTTAATTATGCCTATTAAGCATTTTAAATGATGGTTTGCTAATTTTTTTAATATTCTGATCTCTCTACTCCTGGACTAACTTCCATCACGCCACGTGGTGGCAAACAAGAGAAACAAAGACTGCGTCTTCTCTCCTACCCCCGTCATTTCTTCTAGCTTTACCTTATAACAAATTAAGATAATTAGTATAACACAGTAGATCCAAGGCCAATGCCGGAAATCGAACCCAATATAGCTTAGCTTGGCGCCCCCCCCCCACTATTAACCCCACACAGCTAATGTGGTCCTTCATCGCAAAATTGTTTTTTTTTTTGGAAATGTATACATTTTAATCAATATATTTTTTTTTTTCTGAGGTCCTATAAAACCTTAGGCCTGGAATTATTGCAATTTTTTTTTTTAATTTAAGGCGCGTCAACATCTATGGTCATTGGCGCCCGGAACCTTCTCAGCGCACTGCCGACCTCCAGACAATGTTCTTTCATTGCAGACAACTCTGTCCATCACCGAACAGTGAGCTGTAGAGGCTCCTAGGAAGAAAAAAATCTAAGGGTAGGATAGCTGGACTCGAACCCGGGTCCTCCGCGTGGGAGTCCAGTGCGCTAAACCACTGAGCTAATGCCTTCCCAGTTTTTTTTTTTTTTAAATATTGCTAGGAGAAAATGATCATCATTCTGATGCCCTTCCCAACGTCATAATAAAACAAGCTCCAAATAAACTACTCGTATATCATCTAAATAGTTTTAGTTAAATTTGATGAATATCTTTGTTTGATAAGTACAAAAGGACACTAAATTTTAGCCGCTTAGAAAATGATACTCGACATTTAAAACATAAATTTATACAATTATTTTATTGCTCCTAATATAAAGTTGCTGTCCCAATTGAGTTTAGCAGGGTTGTCAGTTATTTTAATGATTATTACAATTCTCTCGAATTTATTAATTATATAATAGAACATAACAACTAAAGTTTTATATTCAATCAGTCAGTCTAATTTTTATTAAAATCAATCTTAATATATATAATTTATAGTCAACATTTACTAACAACAAAATAATAATAAAAATAAATACAATGTACTATAATGTCAATAAAATAAATAAAGAAGGGCGCAAAAAAAAAAATCTAGGTCGCTTATATTTAAATATGAAATGGCAACATTTTTTTTAAATAGTCGATTTAATAAAATTATTTCTAGGATTGTGTAGGTGTAAAGTAATGTATTTTTGTAGTTAACAATAACTCTAAGTTGACAGATATTTTTTATTTTACTTGCTAGATATTTTAATAAAGTTTATATAGAAAATGAATCTGTGTAGTAGTGGCGCTGTCACATTACACATTACAGGTTCTGGTTGTCCATTATTATTCTGCTGTCCCATCATAGCATAGAAACTTAAGTCTACAATAATTGTAGTTTTGCACGAACTTTTAGATTCTAGTAGGTAAATTTTGAAACTATGGTAATCTTGCAAATCTTTACATTTTTTTACATTTTGTCTAGTAACTAACAACAAAATCTTCATTGCGGTTTAGCTTCTTTTTTTTTTTTCTTTTTTTTGAGATTATAATGGGTATGATGAAGGAGAGAAATGGTTTGGTTTCAATGAACAACTGGATATGGATGAACATTGTATAATGTTAAAAGTGACACTGACTGCGCCTGGACTTTACAGTAAAATGGTAGAATATGGTAGAATGGTAAAGTGTAAGGTAAATGATACGTTGTGACTGGCGAGTGAACTCTATTATATATACCTATCTCCCGTCGCTATATTTATGGAGTTTCTCCCACTCTAGTCCGCGAGAATGGTCCTGACATTTTGTCTCTCTGGATCCTCCCTCTCTTTGGATCCTATTACAAGATTAAAAAACCTTGTGTTAAATTTCATTCTTCGATTTTACTTCTTCTTTTTTTTAAAGCTCTTAGGATGATACTAAAATCTGACCAATTTTATCATTTTCCAAGTTTAACAGAAAACTCAATATTTACAATTAACAAATTTGGAGGGAAAAAAAAATTATTCTTATAAGAACAGAACGTATAAATATGATATTTCGGCGGAAGATTATTTATAACAAGGCTGTTTGATAAAAAATTAGAATTCTTTATGCGGGGAAAAATTCAAGCCAATTATTATGTGTGCAATCGTAAGTTAAAGGTGCCAGTGAATCAAGAAATTAAATTGAAAGCTGAGCGCTTCAAGTCTAATCAAAGGAACCCATAAAATCTTTGAGTTGAACTTGATTTGTGTAGTGGGGATTTGGTCGCTAACAAAATCAAACCAAGAAAAGGGCGCTTAATAGAACTTATAAATTATTAAAAAAGGAGGCAAAATATAAGAAATGCCTGTTGGATCTGATGGAATATGCAAAACAATATGGTCTTCCACTTAAATAAGATTGGATTCGACAGATTGCACTCCGAACCATTGCCGAGCGATATCCAAGATATAAATGGCTTCACATTTATACTGATGGATCAGCTAACCGTAACGGGGAATCAGGATCGGGGGTTTATTCGGAGCTGTTCGAATTATCAGTAACAGCGGGTGAACTCTCCACAAACTACGACGCTGAAATCCTAGCGGTAAAGCTGGCACTGGATAAGCTTAGAACTGTAGGTGTAAATGCTGGCAAGCTAGGGATTATCATCGACTCGCGAGCCACTATAACATCCCTGGTGTTACCCGCTTCTCCAGAGTCAGCAGTGTTGCTAGCTGCAAAGCTAAGCGCAACCCAGCTGATTAGAGAAGGATGGGTGCTAACGTACTAATGGGTACCCAATCATTGTGGGATTGAGGGGAACGAGAAAGCAGACTCTCTGGCGAAGAACGGAGCAAAAATGAACCAACCTCATAATCCTCTCAGCTTCAAAACAGTATGCTCTTACAATGTTCTTTGAGAGAAATAAAAAAGCAATGTTCGAAGAGAGCACCAATCCATAGCCGAAGGGAAAACTTGGGCCAAGCTGATGGAACAGCCGCTACCGCATTATTTGCCACGTAAGGTAGAAGTGGCAAATTAGAGCAGCCACAGGCCACGACTTCCTACAGAGCCATCTCCAGCAGGCATTGGAGTAGTAAACTCGCCGATTTGTCCTCTTTGCCACCTAGAAGAAATGACCCAGAACCACCCTTCTAGCTGCTCAGAACTGGACGACGTGCGCGCCGAACGCGCCACCGACGATCCATATTTTCTAATTAGCAAACTTTATTGGACTGCTAGAACACGTCTTATGACCTAAAAGGCCTTAGAATCAGACGTAGGAAAAAAAAAAAAATACTTAAATAAGGATACAATAATTGCGAGGGTGTTGGTGAAACAATCAAGCCAATAACTACCTTGAGGAAACTTATTGCAAAACTGGCGAATTGAAAGGTTCATGAAGATCGCACACATCTTCATCAAGTTAACTCACTTTTCTTTTCTTTTTACTCAGTGTGACTCGAATTATATAGTGATACAATTATTTAGGTTTTGAGTTATAGGGCAGACAATTTTTTTTTTTTTGTCACCGTTTCAACCTAAAGTATCATGCCTTCATCCGAGCTATATTTGTACAATAAACAACCACTAAACTTAGCAAACTTTTTTTATAAAGTCATACGTTATAAATAATCTTGTCTTAAGTTTTTTTCATTATGATTAAACTATTACATTTTGCTGGACAATTACACTAATTTTAATCTATAGCACATTGATATGTATCAAAAAGTGAACTGTTGTACTAACATTTGAATCCAAAAAAAATTATATCATGTACATGATCATTTAAAATCCCCAGCAATGTAATCTTCTCCAATATTGTCTGTCAGTACTGTCAGTTTTAAATCCAGTTAGACTTCAAATGTTAGTGTAATAATGATATAAATGTACAATAGATTAACATTATTCTAATAGTCCAGCAAAATGTAATAGTTCATAGAAAAAACTGGAGATAAGATTTATATATAACGCATGACTTTATCAAAATTTGTCATGCTTACTAGTTGTTTATTGTGATAGTTTTTTTGTACCTGATTAAGGCCCGAAACCAACGGTTGAACTTTTGCCGTAAAAGAAGTTTTTTTCTGCCCTATAACCCCCACCCTCCAAAAAAAAAAAACAATAATTGTTTCACTATAAAGTAAACAATGGTAAAAACCAACCTTTAGGACTCGTATGTGTAACACTCACATTTATAGTATAAGAGAAAGTAAAATTACAGCAGTTAAGAATCTCAAAATCATGTGTGAATTGCTCACATCATTTTATCTTACTGTACAAATCACAATTTTTATCGACTGTATAGCTGGTGGAAATACTACTCGTTAGTTTTAAATGATATAGTGAACGTACGGTACATATATCACGTCAAATGACATCGTTGCCATCTAACCTAGAAATACTAGGAGTTGTACAATTTTTTAAAGTTATTAAATCTTAGCTCTTTCAAA
This sequence comes from Triatoma infestans, assembly GCA_011037195.1. Classification (NCBI taxonomy): domain Eukaryota; kingdom Metazoa; phylum Arthropoda; class Insecta; order Hemiptera; family Reduviidae; genus Triatoma; species Triatoma infestans. The sequence continues at coordinate 159,406 of JAAEAF010003649.1, read as the reverse complement.
ATCCAGCTAATATTAATTTTACCAGAAAAATGTCCCATTTTTATTTTTCTGTAATTAGCATTCTAAATTAATTGAATCTTAGAAGCAGATATTTTACTGAAATGACACTTTAGAGGAAAGTTATAAAGAAATTTGACGAGGATCGGTCAAAAAAAAACATTCAATTATGCCAACGATTCGACAAAGTTTCCTGTCTTTATCAAGTCTTTAATATATATAGAAAGTCGTGAAGATAAATGGAGAAAGAAATTTTAAAAATACATATTTGTTTCATCGTAAAAACATAAAAAGGAAAATCAAAAGCTACCTAGGTGTCTTGTCTTAAATCATCTGCAGAAATGAATCCATATCTTCACGACTTTCTATATATTAAAGCCTTGATAAAGACAGGAAACTTTGCCGAAACGTTGGCATAAATGAATGCTGTTTTTTTTTTTTTTTGACTGATCCTCACCAAATTTCTTCTCAACATAATTCATCAATGGTCAACAAATTCTTTTATTCTTTACAAGAAAGCTTAAGATTATACAAAAATTTATTTCCCTGAAACATCCTATATCTATGTGTGATCATAGTACAAGAAGGTCAAAGAAAAATCAGTAAAGTTAAGTTTTAGGCCAAAAGTTTCGAATCAGCTTCTGCGGTGTTATCTAAACCAAACATCAATTATTTTAAGCTTCTTGCGACTTTTAGTTTTTGAAATATTTTTTTTCACACATTTACACACAAAAACATACGCACATAAGTGTGATAATTCGCTGAAAACATTCTATTTTTATATATACATAACAATTGAAAACATGAATTTCAATAGTAATTATCAGCAGATAATTTTTTCCATTAACCTGTTCATTTTGTGGCCATGGACGTTTTTCGGATATTCGATTAAACATCTTCGGAATATGTACAAAATGATACCGCCGTTTTGTAGAATGCCATTTACACAATGTGCCCTAAGGTTTCCCCAATTATATTATCTCGTTTATTACTAAATAAATTATGCATTAAAATAAATATATATATATATTTTAATAATTTATTATTCCAATGATAGTTTTCCCATTATTATAATAGTAGTTCCCAGACCTGGGCCTGGGACAACTTCCCAGATGCATCCTCATGCTACCAGGCGCGTCCACAGGTTGCGGATTGTGGAACGACCCTCAGATATGATGGCTAGCTGCGAGATAAGCAGGTTTTCCTGACGAATAAGCAGTCGCGGACAAGAGGCTGCACAACAGAGAGGAGGTGGGCTATCTGGTGACACAGGTAGCCCAATAAATAGGCTTCAGAACTCAATGATGATGTGCAGTAGTGGTGAATTAGCGCCGCCACTTTAAAATAAGCGCTCTGTCTGGGGGGATGGACCTCTACAGCCTTGGTGGCAGCCATCTACGGGAAGGTGACCCCGAAAGAAAAACACTCCGGTCCTCCAGGTAGGCGGTTGGTGTAGGGTTGACACCCCGGCTCCGCAAAAAATATATTGTTACGAAACCTCAAAGAAAAGATAAAGCCGGACAGATTCAACGGAAAGCAGGTGGCTGGACCAGGTGAATAAGGATGCCATGATCGCTGGAGTGCCAGACTGGAGGAGCAAGGCACAGACAGGGACGGGTGGAAGCTTTTTTTAGAGGAGGCCAAGGCTTGATTCGGGCTGTAGTGCCGAAGAAGTAAGTAAGTAAGTAAGTCTTGCGACTTTTAGTTTTTCAAATATTTTTTTCACACTTTTACACACAAAAACATACGCACATAAGTGTGATAATTCGCTGAAAACATTCTATTTTTATAAGCATAACAATTCAAAACATGAATTCCAATAGTAATTATCAGCAGAGAATTTTTTCCGTTAGCCTGATCTTGTTGTGGCCATTGAGGTTTTTCGAGTATACAAATTCAACATCTTCGGAATATGTACAAAATGATATCGCCGTTTTGTAGAATGCAATGTACACAATGTGCCCTAAGGTTCCCCCAATTATATTATCTCGTATATTACTAAATAAATTATGCATTAAAATAAATATATATATATATATATTTTAATAATTTATGATTCCAATAATAGTTTCCCCATTAAAAATGTAAAAAATTATAGAATACGTAAAATAATTTTATTAATTATAAAAAAAAAAATTATGTTATTTATTTTTATATTCATAAAAAAATACCAGCATAATTATTTTAATGGGCATTTTTTTTTTTTTTTGGACATTATTATGTACAATTGTAAATAAATGAAAAAGAGAAACTAAAAATGTCAAAGGTTAACAAATGTTAATATAAGCGGAAACTATGGGTATGCAAGAATGCAATTATAATTGTAAAAAAAAAACAAAAAAACAAACAAGTATGATTATTACATTTAACTATATTTACAGAAACAATAATATATCCTGGAATATATAAAACCAAATTATGTTGGAAGAAATATTTAAATTTTAAATCTGAACAGGATTTGATACAGCATTAAATGAGAGACTGGGATTTTCACCTGTTTTAGTAATTTGAATGTTTCATTATATCGGTTTTCAGCCATTCAATCAGCAATATTTTTTGTTACGAATTTGAATTGATAATTATATAAAACTTTGAAAGTGAAGGAAACTTCCTTGCTGATAATTGGTAAATGCCCGTTAATAAGCAAAAATCTTGACAAGAGCAACCGAAGTTTGGAAAAAGAAATGAATAAGTTCATAAAAATGAAAAAAAAAAAAAAAAAATGTAACGCTGTGATTCAAACAATTCGGGTATTCCCCACCAAATCTTTTATAAAATTATTTGACTAAACCAAAGAGTGCTTATATAATATTTTAAACTAAATATTTTATATAAACAAATTAAAGATAAAAAAAAAATACAATTTTTAAATAAAATATTACAAGCACTTTTCTTTTATCTGAATCTAATCACTTCATATTAATATATAACATTTAGCTGAAATTTTCAATTTTAATTTGTAATTTTAAATTATTCCAAAAATAAGCTAGAAGAATAACATTTATAATTGTAAATGTAGAGAAGAATTTTCCTTGCAAAAATGGGAAAATGTTTGAGAGTAATTAACAATATTGTGATGGATTATTGTTGACCTTAATTTTTTTTAATTTTATGTTGTCGCTGGTGTCGGGAAAGCCTTCTTAACTCTACTGTCAATCCCGTGCAGTTTTCACTCATTACAGACAACACTGCCTATCAACGGACATTCAAGAAAATCTAAAGCTACCACTGCGTATACTTGTACCCGAAAACTCTGCCTGCTAATACCATTCAAATCTCGAATGGTAAGAAATACCAGAAATATTGGACTTAGAGGTTAGATCGAATAAAAAAAAAATTAACACATTTTTATCCAAATAGTTTTCGAACTAAAATTTAACCAAAACTAAGGATGGTTTTTTTACTGACTGATGTATCCCCTCGGAATTAATTTATTAAATTTGAATTGTATTTTATTAAAACATTTAAACAGAATAAGCAAACTTTTGTAGCTATACCCTGGCAAGAAAAGTCGTGTAAAGAAGTGCGAGTTTCAGTGAGACCGTATAACTCGCTTGCTCGTTCCTTGACAATTTCATAATAAGTATAGTTCTTAAGTTTAAACAATTTGAATCATAATTGTTGTGTTACTAGTTTTGAATTCTTTTATTTAAAGTGAAATAGAAAAATAATTTAACATTCTTACATTTAACGTTCTTTAACTTAGCGGGTAAATTAGCTCAGTCATCAACTTCACTCGGACTAAGGATAAAGCGAGCGGCGAGTTAAATAGTTATTACGTTGCAAGTTTGCTAGCGGTCTATAAATGTACGAGCAAGTGACGTAATATAATACTTTCCCATTTCAAATGAGATTTGAGTGCCCATAGGTTATCATTCACTTGGAAGAAAAGTGGCATTAAATTCTCTCACTTGGAGCATTGTAAACTTCTATCCTAACATTCTGAAACTATTTCAAGAAATAAAGTAAGAGGCGGTTCAAAAGAAAGAAAAAAAAAAAAAAAAAAACAATAATGCGGTACTTTCTTTTTAAATGTTCCAATATTAAAACATTGTGTTAGATATTATTATTATTAATATTAATCAATGAAGTTAAAAATAATAATATATAAAAATTTAACAATAAAGCTACTAAATAAATTGATGAATTTGAAAATGTTGTTCGAGAATTATTAGGACACCATTTTTTTTAAATTGAATTTTGGAAAATACAGTATCAGTAATAAATTCAATTAAAAGCCTATTTAACCAAACGGAAATTGTATCAGTAACAAAGGTGGGACAGATAAGTGTCGGCTTTGGATATACATTCTCATATTGTTTACAAATTATCCTGAAGAATGAACAAATGTTTGAAACCGGTCGATGATATGATCGAAAAAATTAAGCAAACTTTTATAGATAAGTTCTCAGGTTTCAATTAAAATTACCTAAATCCCTTTTACAGAGACGAACACAATCGAACAGGAACCCGTGGATGGAATCGAATAGAAAATAAACATTTTTTAGATACAACATATTTAATGTACTCACCCGATTATTAACATTTAATTTTTTTTAATTATTTGACGAATAAATGAAATTTATTTCGCAGGATTCAGGAAACCTCAATATCTAGTTGCCAGTTTGATATTGCCACGCGCAATTTAATAATGTCACTAATTTTAGAAAAGGGATTAGCTCTGTTGTAGCGCGGTGGGTCCCCGGGACATTAAAAATGAATAGCTTAAAGAGTCGATTTTCAAACAACCATAGGTACGATATTTCTTAACCAAGATTTATTCCAATCTAATTGACAGTGGATGCGTTTTTCAGACAGTGTGCCAACACAGACTCGTACAGAGACTTAGCTTCACACTAACTGAGGTACACACTTCACACTAACCTCAGTTAGTGTGAAGCTAAGTCTCTGTACGAGTCTGTGGTTGGCACACTGTCTGAAAAACGCATCCTGAAGATGGGCGAACGCCCGAAAACGGTCGATGACCACAAAACGAAGCAGGCTACCACGGAAAATGTCTCTGAATGAACAAATGTTTGAAACCGGTCCATGATATGATCAAAAATTAAGCAAACTTTTATAGACAAGTTCTCAGGTTTCAATTAAAATTACCTAAATCCCTTTTACAAAGACGAACACAATCGAACAGGAACCGGTGGATGGAATCGAATAGAAAATAAACATTTTTAGATACAACATATTTAATGTACTCACCCGATTATTAACATTTAATTTTTTTTAATTTATTATTTGACGAATAAATGAAATTTATTTCGCAGGATTCAGAAAACCTCAATATCTAGTTGCCAGTTTGATATTGCCACGCGCAATTTAATAATGCCACTAATTTTAGAAAAGGGATTAGCTCTGTTGTAGCGCGGTGGTCCCCGGGACATAAAAATGAATAGCTTAAAGAGTCGATTTTCAAACAACCATAGGTACGATATTTCTTAACCAAGATTTATTCCAATCTAATTGACTAAAGCCGAAAAAGGTTTATTTTATTTTATTTTAATTTTTTTAATAACACAAGGTATGAAGAAGCTGAAAATATCTGTTGAATTTTGCAATTTTTTAATAAAACGCAAGTTATAACTCTCTAAGAAAGAAAGTTTCCGTGAGGAAAAAAAAGTGTCTATTTTTAATACTTAACTCATTTAAAAAAATAGTGTAATAAATTTAAAATTATCTGGATTAAATAAATAATATAATGCTTTAAAATTAGTTGAAATAAAAAAGAATTCATAAAAAATAATTCTCTTAAAAACTGATTGTCCAATTATAAAACAGACAATTTTAGACATGATTTATTCATAGAAGAATTTGATTACTCATTTTAGAATATATGTTAGCAATTCAATACGGTAAAAGATATAAACGTTTTTTTAATGATTATATTAAGTATTAAATATAAATTTGAATAATGTTATTATTAAGATATATTAATTTATTAAAAATATAAAGTAATTTTGGATTGTATATATGAGGTACTTAGTGTTGAATGTATAAATTATATTAATCTGAAACCTGGCAAAATCCAAAAGCGATGCGTTTAATATTTATAAAAAAAGAAAAAGAAACCATATTGTTATAAATTAATAATGAATTCCACAAATTAAAATTAATTAATTCTAAATAGGTACAACATTTAGAAAATATTAGCATGTTATGTAGATATGCCAATGAATTAGCAATTTTTACCTTTTTTTTTTTAACCTAGGTGTCTGTTACGAGACACCTATATTGTCAGATACCTTTGTATATTTTGAAATCCTATACGTCCGATACGTTCATTAAATTATAATTTTAGCCTCCTCTAAAAATGCGAGAAGTGCTTTATAATATGGCAGATTTCTTGAATTTATTAAGTTAGGGAGGCTGTGAATTTTGTTTAAATAATTGGCTATTCTGTCTAAAAAACGAGTCAAAACTGTTAAAAGTCATTACTCTGTGCTGCACAGTATCTAGAGGAACATTGCAATTATTATAATTCTCAGAATTTACCAGTTTTAAACATTTTCAAATTTTGTGTTGACTAGTACATGCCCCATGTTCTTAACCGTGTCTTAATGAGCTTTATTATTTGTTTTCTGCTCAGCCAAGACCTCCTAAATCACGTACTAAAACCCAACCGCGGAAACGCATGTGAAATGGAAATTGCCTTTGTACAGTGATTCCTGTTCGTAAAATTGTTACCATTCCTCCTTCCTTTGATAAAAAGTTCTGATAGCCGGGACAAGATATTTAGCAACCGCATTTAAACCACTGATTTCTTTCCTGGTTGCCTTTTCGGCTTCCTCGTTTTACCGCTATTCCTATATGCGCGGGGACCCACTGAAAACTGAAAGATGAAGGACGTTTTCTAATAATTTTAACATTTAATACACTAGGTAGTTTTTAGTTTTACCCCAAGTACCCTTTCTCTAACATCACAAAGCTGGCTCTAGAGTCCGTAAGCACTACAATGTTGTTCGCTTTTATATTTTGCGCATTGTTAATTGCAGTGAGAATTGGCCAAAAGTTCGGCACTAGTTATGGACATTGAGATATTAACTGGGCCAGTAACTGACAAGGGTCTTTGCGGGTCATAAATACCAATTCCTGTGTAATTATTTTTTTTTGGAGACATCTGTATATATCTTATAATGATACCTCCGCGGTAAATAATATAACCGAGTCCAAACACGATATCCCTGGCAGAATTCTTCAAATTGAAACCCTCTCTATGATTATGAAAAAAAAAATAATTTTTTTTTACCTTATGACTTAATGTTATCTGGGAATCTTCATTGAAACTTAGGATAATTAACAAAATTTAGAGAAAGAATAATGGAAGCTTGAATGTTAATTATTATTCCTATGGATAGCCTGGAAAATTGGATTTGTTACTTTATCTATTAAAGTTTATTATTTTTTTAAATCGTAAAAAAAAAAAATACGTGAATAATACGTATTTAAAATCAACCCAGTTTTCATGATAAGAAAATTTCAGTAAGTTGAGATAGCAACTTCAGTACGATGAGATTGCAATATACTACTTATTATTTCAAATTCTCTAGGAAAGTTTCAAAGTTTGGCCGTCTAAATCGAAAAACTGTCATCATAATTGCATATTTAATTAGAAAATAAAGAAATAGGATATATATATTTTTGTTTAAGAATAGAATACTTTGTTAAATTTGGAAAGAAACGCTAAATGAAAGATCCAATTAAAATGAAAATGTCGTATTTCATATTTTTATAAGAATATAGTTATTATTTTGTTTAATTATAACATAATATATTTTGATAATTTTATTTGTTTTTATGTAAAGATAATTCAGAAATATTCGACACGTAATTTTGCCCAAAAGCTGCGTAATTTTTCTGTACGGTATAGAAAAATTAGAGAAAACCGATAAAAATATGATCAAATTTTTTAAAAATTGAAATGTAAATGTCATTTTGTGACATTATAATGAATAGGTTTGTATTAAATGAAAATAATAGTAAAATAGGATATTAAATAAAACTGGTGTTGTAAGTTAAAGTTATTCACTTAATTCCAAAGAACGTCTTTTTTTCCCCATAATATGTATTACAATGAACATAATACGAAAACCTAATTATTTAATATAAAAACCATAGTTTTCAATAATAACAAAATAAAATATGACATTATAATTAAAAAAATATATTTTATTACAGTTTATTTCTCAAACGAAAGTTTGAATCTCTTAAAAGCAATATAAGCTTTTAAAATCGTTTTAGAAATTTAGGCAGCCATATTTCTTACCGTAAGCAATGTGGAAATATTTTAGATTAATAAATGCTAGACAATTGTAAACTAAACAAGATGATAATGAATCAATTTTTGTAATAATATTTTTTGTTGTTCCACATGGTTATTAAACGTACAAAAAAGAAACGTAGAAAGAAACCAACAAATATGATTGTAACCGAAACATTACGTTGAAATGAACTCTCTACACGAACTTTGTAGTGAATTTGCTCTGACGTTGGATAAAAATCCAAAAACCGGTCAGGAAGAATATAAATATGCACGCTATGACCAGATCCCATCCACATATTCAACCGAAACGTACAAAGTTTTGATATTTTGTTGGAAAAAAAAGTGGTTGTCGAAAAAAGTAATTATAAAAGACAAATTAATCAAAATTCTATATTACTACTGATGCCATTTATGATTGATCTCCGCAGGAATCGAAATAAGACGGCTTTTTGCATCTAAAGCGAGAATGTTGGCCACTGCACCATCGTGGGGGGCAGCATTAATAAAAAAGTATCCACCATTTTTTTTTTTAAAGGAATATAATAAAAATTTAAGTTATATAAATGATGTGAGATTTTTTTAGGATTGGCCCTCGATAGATAGATACCTCACTCTTATTTGTAAAAAAAATTATATGGTGACCTAATTTAATTCAAACTAATCAAAATACGAATTCAACTAAATTTGTTATTATCCTAATTGTAAATTAAATTTAATAGTTATAAAAGTTATTTCAATAATTAATAAATCTAATTAGCATCAAATTAAAACAATGATAAAACTTACCACAAACCACTCTGTCAAACGGGCTCATCCAATCTGTAAAAATATATAAAAAATATATAATTCCAAAATCTATTTTATTAATCAAATTAAAATAAAATCCGCCACCAATAATTTTATTTTGTTTTTTTTCTTTATAAACAAATTAGAGACTTTACAATATTAATTATAATTTTAACACAATTAATTATCTTAATTAATTAATCGAAGCATAAGAATATTACAGTCATTTGTTATTATATAATTTAAAAAAAAAATTAAATCATAAATTATTAAATGAAATATAAATTAGGTATTAATTTAAATTTGCCTCTCATCAATGATAAAAAAACATTTAAATAACATAATACAATAAATATATTCAATTATGTATATTATTCTTGTAATAAGTGTCATTTATCTGCAAATTATAATAATTGAAATTTTATTGATTATTAATTTTATTATAATAATTATTGTTATTTAGATTTAATTATATAATCAATTAATCATTATTGAATTAGAGAGAGAGGTGGTGTATTAAAAATTAATTTATAAGATATATTTCCCGGTTAAAATAATGTGGCCGGATTTATATGATGACAATGTTGATATCTACATGCTGTCTGGTTTTTGTTTTAACGTAAAAATTATTTAAATAATACACTGGTAAATTAAAATGTTTATATTATTTACGCAAAATCATTTATACGCTGCAGTTAAGAACTAATTTATAGAATTATAAACTTTAAATTATGTTTTTAAAAATTAATAAACTGAATCATAAATAATTTCATTAAATAAAATAGATAATTATTTATTTTAAAATAATAATACAATTACAAGGTCTCGGATTACAAATAATGTTTAAAAACCTCATATTTATTATAAAATTATCAGAGATCTTTTAATGTTTTATTATTTGTTTTTATTGAACAATAAAAAAGTGATTATGATTTATGAATTTATTTATTTATTTATTTATTTTAAATCACATGACATCCATATATTTTAATGAAAATAGTCGGTACTTTTTAAATAAGAAGGGCTAAAGGGGATTCCATTTTGGCTGAAAAGGGACGGCCATAGGTTTCTCCAGTTATACCGCCATCTTGAATGATAACTTAATTTTTATTTTTTTGTTTTGTTTTGATATTAATTTCTATTTATTAATTATTTAATCTATGAAATAAATTAATCGCTTTGTTATATAAACTATATGAAATATTGAGAACTATATAAAATGTCCCATTCATTTGAATAATGGATGGTTCATGTGAAAGTTTCGATTTTAGGAATTAGATTTCCTTAAATATTTGTTAATTATTATAATCATGCATGATATTATGTTTTCTTTTAATTTATGGCAAATTTTTCAAAACAAAAGTTAATTGGGAATTGCAGCAAAAACAACAATTAATCCATTATGATATTTAATTCCATGGTTTTTATGTTAAATGTAAGTTTATGAAATACAACAATGGAATAATAGCTAGTTTATAATTATAATAGAACTAAACTATGATAAAATATTTAGTTATAATTGGACCGTTTTATTACCGGAAACATCCTTTAATTAGAAAATTTAATAGTTGATTAACAATTACAGTTTCTAGATCTAATTAACTTGATTATCCAAATTAGATTACGTAAATTATGAAAAAAATTTTATATAGCTTTAAAGGATTAAGTATGTCTGGAAGCTTTTGTTTATATTTGTATTGTAGGGTTATAATATTATATAGGTTAGACTTGTGATTGATGAATTTTAAACGGGATCTACAATTCAATTGATAAGTTTAGTTTTTAATATATTTTGTGGAGATAATAAAAGTTGAATGTTATACTAATGATAGGTATAAAAGAAGGCAGTTAAAAATTAGATGTATGTCCGTGTGGTGCGTATGTGAGTGAACGTACCCATAGGGGAGTGGGATGAGGGACAGTTTCTATCTTGGCTAAGTTTTTAGGGGTTTCAAAGCAGTAGTTTTTATTGCTTATTTATGGCCCATTGCTTTGTTGTCTGTTTTATTTAATACTATTTGAACAGGTTTGTGCAAAACAAAAAAAAAAGTAAACATTATCTATGGGACTTTATTAAATAGTATATAGTTTATCTTACCGGTAATCGACATCCATGGATAACGAGGTATATCGGGCATTGGTTGACCGGTGGCAGCATTGGCTACCTGTGTAGTACAGGAACTGAGGGGATCTGCGGAGGCTGCAGCCGCCTGGTGGTAGAACTGTGCCGCAGCTGCCATAGAAGCCGAAGCTGCTGATACTGAAGCGGCGGAAGCGCCATTCTGATGGTGTAAAGAATAATTAACCATAGAATCTGGCGTTGGTACATTACCAGTATATCTGCAGGATTTATCTCCGCCTGTAGCTGCATCCACAACAGCGGCTAATGCTGAACTAGGACTAGAAAATGCTCCCATTGTGGCTGGTGATCCTGCGGCAAACGCTGCTAGACCGGCTTGTTGTCCATGGTGATGATGGACATATGGATACATTCTGGATGCTGATGATACCAAACTTGGCGGCGGTGACGAAGAACTAGAACTTGAATTATTCGCACTAGCCGTACTGCTATAGTTGACCGCTGAACTGTCCGAACTGGAACTCGTCGTTATAACTGGATTCAATAGCTGGTGATGATACTGTTGATGGTACTTAGGAAGCATACTATCTATGATGAATTTGCTCATCCTTTACACCATTACAAACAATACTTGCAACACTAATGTAACTTACGATTTTTTAATTTCTCCTTTGCTTGGTTTTTGTTTAAAGGGGAGGCCTTGGTTTTTTAGTTGCGCGCTATATTTTCGTATAACCGTACTATTAACAAAATTAAAACAACAATAAAAGCAAGTGATAATAACTGTCAACGATGTGCACAGAGGTCGCGCTACGAGACGACGGCGAAAAGGGGGGTGTGACACTTTTTACACACACAGACAAGTCGTGTCCGAATCCTTTATGGCTATAGAGTACGGTCGGCAAGTGCTAGGCAGTGGGACATAGGCGGGCATGGCGAGTTGCCCCCTCCATATTCACAAAGCGGCCAATCAGGGGCACGCCCCTTTAGCGAACGGCCAATCACCGCTTTTGTCCCACAATGCTTTGCGCCTTGCATCTATCATTCTATCTCTGTTGCACGCCCGTTTATACACTACTAACACTTACAAAAAATACACACACACATTTTTTTTTAAGGAGAAGTAAGAGGCACAGTAAGCGCTCTGTCAGTGAACACATATACAAAAACACACTGAAAATGTATACACACGCGTTTGTACACTTTACTTGGTTGTGTGAAACCGTTTTTCGTTCGATAAGCGCTGAGCAGCCGGCCACGGCTGTTGCCAGAAACAGTATAGCTTTTTTTAGGGGGGAAAGCGATAGGCCTGCAATCTCTTGGAAGATATTAGGTACTAAAATCATTGTCTCCAATTCCTTTGAACAGTCGTCTCAATACAATAAGACACCTTTTTTCTTTTTCTTTTATTTGTGTGTTATATAGTCACATGACTAGTAATAATCGATAATCGTAACAATAACACTGGTGTATAAACAAAGCTGGAATGGCCACGTGAGGAAGGGAAACAGAAACGATGACGGCCCATATAAATCAAAAAGCTACTAGTAGTACAAAATGAATGGACGAGGGAGTAGTGCATCAAAACGCAGTTAAAAGACCTTTAACTGTTACAACGTGGGTCCCGCCACAATAAACCTCAACTTTATTGGTGTCGTAAATATGATCACTTGAACTGTGCGGCGGCGACCCGCTCACCTACCCGCCCCCCACTCTTGCCGCCACTCACACTCCTCCTTTCTTACCTCTTTACTTCTTACAAAATACACTTATATATTCCATGTCTCTACTTTGTTATATTTAATAATACTATTGTAATGTGACATAAAACAATGAACTTTGTTTTAATTTATATATATTTATAAACCTATATATAAAATGGGTGTAATATACACTACTATACTATTTAGTGCACAAATATATTCGCTCACCCATATTTTGATAGGAAAATTATTTATTTAAGGCTATTGAAACAAAAAAATATAACTAGAGCAAATAATTATTTTATTGATAAAAATCAAGTATAACTGATAAAAATAAGCACAGAAAAATTACGCAAACAAGAATCTGAAGAATTATACCTACTGCTGATTCATTATACCTACTGGGGCTCCCTTTTATAGTCATCACCGCTCTTCGAAATCGGTATATTCTTTCTATAATTTGTTTTTTTCCTAGTTTTTGTAAAATTCTGTAGAGTTTCCCCTACTTAGTTGAAGCTGATTTTTTTTAAAGTCCATATCCAATTCATCCTACAAAGCTCAATGGAATTAAGATCCAGAAGATTGTAGTGGCCAATCAATTAGATTATTTATTTTATTTTCCTGTTGAACCTGATGTTCTAGAAAAGTCTTGTACCGCAAGGACTTATCGTTTTCTTCTAAAATTTGTTTGTAGCTTTTTTTTCAAATTACCGTCTAATTTGAACAGCTCATTAATTCTATTTCCTCCAAAATTACCCCTTAAACACTTATAGAGCCACTAACTGAATTTGATTGTAGTGCAATAAAGCATTCCCTTTGGTGCTCTTCGAAAGAAAAAGCACGTCTGCTAGGACTGAAAATCTTGAAACATTGGTTCATCAGTCCATAGCATTTTTTTTTTTTGCCCAATCTTATAAGGAGGAGTATTGATGTTTTTTAGCCCGCATTTAATCTTTTTTTGTTTGTTTACTAGTTTACACCTACTGGCCTCAGAGATAGATTGGTTTTATCACTGCAACTTGTATTTGGGCGGTGAGTTCTGGGGCTGTGAAGTGTCATTCCAATTCTAATCCTTCGGTCTTCGAAATGACTGGTCTATCCTTTTTCTGTTGGCTACAATACTTTCAACCATAAATTTATTTATATTGTAGTCAACAATTTTTCTAGGCATGTCCAAAACCGACTGAAATTTCTTGATTACTTTTTGCATTCCTACAATGCAATTCTATGCTATTATGCCCTAATTTAAGCAGGGCTATTAAAAAAAAATATATAAATATCAAATTTCTTTGTTTTTTTTTTGTCATTAAAAAATAAACAAAAATGTTACAGAAAACCTGGAAAAAAAGAAAAGAAAAAGCATTTTTACAATTGATAATAAAGTGGGATGTTTCAACACTTAAGATAAAACTAGCTGAAATATTCTTTTATATTATGATAATAATGCTGTAGAAAACTGGAAACAAAGCAATAAATGTAAATAAATACGGTCTAATCCTATCCATGATGTTGTTTCCTGAATATAAATATGTAACATAAACAAATGAATAACAAATAATCCGCTTTTCTATAATAATCCAAATGATACAAGCAAATGATTAAATAACCTGGGGCAAAGTCAGAATTAAAAAATTTTAAAAATTAAGGTGGAGGAAAATCTATAAGTATATATATATATATTGAGCGGAAGTATATATATATAGATATTCATCTATAATGTAATATATGAAATAATATAATTCCTAATTTTTGACTGCTATAATTAGAAAATATAAAAAAAAATGAACTATTAGCTATTCCATTTAACATTTTACAAAATGAACTATAAAAAAAAAAAAAATAATGACATTTCAGAAATCCAAATCTTGTATTAAAAAAAAAAAAAAAAACATAATTAATTGTCAAGTAATAAAGATAAACAGATATAATATTTTCAAAATAAAATAAATATTTTTTTTTAAATATTAAAAATAATTAACAACATGCTCATGCATTTGCAAACTAATGTGAAGACAATAAATTAATTAAAACAGACTTACCGAACTGCAGACGTCATTATATACCTATAAAAAAAATATATATATATATATAAGTATATATTTTATTAAACTGCATTAATTAAAAATACTCTAGTAATTATATTAAGTGAATAAAAAAATATAAGACATTTATGTAGTATAAGTTACCACTTCAAGTATGAACATGAAATATATGAACTTATTATAAGTAAATATACTGGTGTGAATTGCCTATTACTTCTATTGCAATCATTATAATTATTGTAATATACAAAGTTTCTTTAAATAGGAGTTTATCTAGATTTTGCATTACATCATAAAAGGTGGGAGGGCATTATATTTGTTTACCTGACAGAGTTTTAAATCATAAACCTTCAATTTTGCTTTTAAATTAAGGCGCGTCAACATCTGAAGTCGATGGCACTCGCAGCGCACGTTTACTTCCACAGCCGGCCACCGGACAGTGAGCTGTAGAAGCTTCTAAAGAAAAAAAAATCTTAGGGGCAGCACTGCTGGAACTCGCGTTCGCAGCCCAACACGCTACCATTGACCTACTCCAAAATCTCCTTTAGTTTTCTTTCTATATTCTAATAAATACGGTCTAATCCTTCCCATGATGTTGTTTCCTGAATAGATATGTAACATAAACAAAAGAATAAACAAATAATCCGCTTTTCTATAACAGTCTAAATGATACAAGCAAATGATTAAGTAACCTGGGGCAAAGTCAGAATTAAAAAAATTTAAAAATTAGGGGGAGGCAAATCTATAGCAGTTCACCTAATCACAGATCAACATCCAAAACAATTTCTTTCTTTCTTTATCCGGCGCTACAGTTTGATATGAACTTTGCCCCTCCCCCCCGTACAATCCTGTTCCAGGTACTCAAAGTCTGATTAGGTCCTGCTCTACGTCTCTCAACCAGCTAGTCCTGGGACGCCCACTTCTTCTCTTTCCATCAAACTCCTGCTTCATTATTTTTCTTGTCATCAGTCCCTCTGGTAATCTCTCCATATGCCCAAGCCAGCTTATTCTTCTCGACTTGATAAACTTAACTATGTTCTCATGCCCCATGAGTTCATCAAGTTCTCTATTCTTCCTAACTCGCCATGTGCTTTAAAAAACCCTTAGGTTATTTTTCTTTAAAAAACCCTTAGGGCTAGCTGGTCTGAAACATTCAGGGTTCATGTGTTTCAGGGCACACTATCGGTCTAATCAGCGATTTATACATTTCAAATTTCGTTTGTCTGGTTAACAGTCTTGATTTCAAAAGTTTTTGCAGGCCAAAGTAAGCTCTACTTCCCGTCATAATTCTACTTCTGTTCTCCTCACTTCCCTTGTTTTTGCAGTTTAATTCTAATCCAAGGTACGTGAAACGATCAACAGCTTCAAAGCAATAATTGCCTACAACCAAATCGCATCTACAATCCGTTCGGAAAAAGGAGATAATTGTCGCTCTTTTGAGAATCGGGCATATCACATCTCGGATATCACATAGTTTATCTGATGAGCAAGGAACAAATCCCATTTTGTAATACTTGTAATGTCCCAATATCTGTGCAACATAAATTGAATACCGATTATATCAACGAAATAGAAAATTGAACAAGATACCCAATACCTGTCAGAAGCATTGAAAGATGAAGTAAGTATCATCGACCGGGTGATAACATTTTTAAAAGAAATTGAAGTTTATGAAAAAACTTAGTGAATTTGAATTTATATTTAAATAGCTTGTACTTATATATAGATGTACATAACATATTTTAGACTTTAGGCTTAAGATTTAGGGATAGAGGAATATCGAGTACTCTATCCCGACCAAATAGTACGTGCATGTTTGTTCTGTGGTGTGAGCGTATTTATTAGGATGAAAGTATATATTGGAGAACTTGTAATTATGAATGAGTGAGTGAGTAATGCCAGCGCTAATAACAGCCATTAATAAAAAAACAAAAACAACGATCATTGTGAATTTGGGAATCATTTTCTAGTACAAAGATTAAGGTGTGGACAAATTATGCAACACCAGAGCATAATAACCGCAAGGTTCAATATTTTTCTGGAGTAAAAGTATTGGATTGAATAATGTGATTTGGTCCGCAGTCTTGGAGGACGTGTATGATTTTATCCATTGTAGCATGCTTCCGTTTTGTTGTTTCGGCCGGTTTCAGATTTTTATCCATCGTCAGAATTAGGCAATCATGTTCGCCGTAAGAGTGGACTTTTAATTTATGTTTCTTTAACAGAAATATAACCACTGTTTATTTTATGGGGAGATTTATACAAACCCGCATGGACAATACAAACTCCCATATACAATTAACCAGTATGATTGATAACAGAAACATAAAGTCGAGTCTTAAACTGAGGCTAGATGAGAATCCGAAACTGACCAGAACCAATAAAATAAATCATGGCTACGACGAATAAAATCACAAAAGTGATTAGGGCATTTATATGTGTTATAAATAAAATAATGAAGTTGGTGTCCGTAAATGTAGTACTAGATGCGTTGGGGGGGGGGGGTCTACCTAAACGGAAAATAAAATATCGATTTTTCAGTTTTGAAATGTTTTGTTCACCACTCACAAACATACACACAGATACAGATCAGTGCTAAAAACATTTTATCGGACGTAAAACATCAATTTCCGGTGAATTTTGACATAATGTTTATTTGTCCTTAAATTTTAGATCAATTGGAAGAATGAAAAGTTAATAACATGTCTTTATTGAGAAGAGCATACACTCTCCCTACTTCCAAACTTCTTGAAGTAAACTTTCTCCGTGAAAAAAATCCCAATTAATCTAGTAGGCTAAGTATTCGTAGTTAGTGTAAAAAAAATTAATGAAATTCATCGGTGTTTTATGAATAAAATTGAAGAAAACTAAAATAACTTTTGTAAAAACACCACTTCCAGTCAACCAGCTTTCTTCAAGCTCAAAATATTGACAGCTTATTTAATTCTAATTAATATTATTTAGATGATAGAATTGTATAATAAAGTTTATGACAGCACTTTAGCAGTAAAATAATCTCACCTCCTCCCTCAAGTTCCCTTAAAGGAATTTTCCCAGAGAAATGTTTCAAAAAAAAAGTTGTAGATCTTTGTATTTTTAGTTGATATACAAAGTTTAAAGAAAATTGTTTTGACCTGTTTTCGATAAAATCTTAGAAAACTGAAAAAACTGTTCAGTAGAAACGTACGACCGGTTAACCGATTTTATTCAAACTCAGAATATTGACAGCATATTAATTTCCAATTAATATTATTTATATGATACAATTATGTAATACATAGAAATAGCACTTTAGAAGAAAACCTAATCCCACTACTCTCCCAAAAGCACCCTTAAATGAATTTTCCTAGAGAAATGATTCAAATAAAAGTTTAGCTCATTGTATGTATAGTAAATATAAGATATTTAAAGAAAATCATTGGTAGCTGTTTTTGAGAAAATTGCCAAAAACTGAAAAAAAAAAAAAATCAGTAAAATGGTCTTTCCAGTTGATGAATTTGCCCGAAATCTTCGTGCCTAATGCGGTGGGGGGTTAACCTATTATTATTATTTGTCTGTGGGGAAGGAAACCCTACGCTATCCAAAGCCTCACTGGGCCCATATAGCTACCCCAAGAAAAACAACAACAAACCGGGTCTAGAACAAAAATCCAGACCTAATCTAATGGATCTAATCCATCTAATATTCACAGCAGACCGAATAAATCGGACAATAACCTGAAGCGGAAATAGCCTAATAGCCTAATAGTCTGTGTTTCCTCCTCTGTCTCACAGACTCCAAAAAAAGGATCCAGCATGAGCCCCATTACCAAGAGATGTCTCATTAAACCACAATGTCCAGTAAGAGATCCAATCAGATGCCTGAGGAGCGCTCCGTAAAAAACACAGCAACGTCTCACTAAGGTCTTGGTCCGGACCCTAGCTCATCCAAGGATGAATGCTGTGAAGCTGTCCATGTCTGGAAGCCTGACAGACATGTGCCAGAAGACACGCCAACAGCAGGCTCTCGGGACCAATGAAAGGAAGAGAGGCGCCTAATTTGGCAAACCTATCCACCTCCTCATTCCCAAAAATCCCCATGTGACCTGGCACCCCATGTGAGCTTCCTTCAGAGAAGAAAGCTCTTCCAGTCTTTTAGAACATTCTACGTAACACCAACCTTGAAGTAAACACCCATGAACTTAGCGCCTTCAGCGCAGCCTGGCTGTCCGAGCAGATACAAACACCTTTTAAGTTGGTGTTACGTACCCTCTCACCCAAGACAAACAAAGAATAGCATAAAACTCAGTCTGGAAGACCGTGGTCCATTCACCAAGAGATTCTGCCAAATGATCTCCGGTCTCAGAATTGACCGCAGCTCCAGACCTACCATCCATTCTAGAACTGTCCGTGTAACATCTGAAGTAATTATCAGGTATCACGCCAGACGGACTCAATCTTCACCAGTCATCCTTAGAGGGTAACCTGACACTGTAAGAATGCTCGAAAACAAAAGTCTTCAACATTCTATCAGAGGGAAAATCTGTAACAGGAACTTTAGAAGTATCTCGCGATGAATGGTAGAGTGACCATATCGCTTACCCTACCAAAAACCTGCCTGTTTAATTCTATAACAGGCTTTCAATGCCATAGTTTTCGCCTCTACCAAGAGCGGTGGAATTCCTAATAAATTCTCCATTCCAGCTGTAGGCGTGGTCCGCATCGCACCGGCCACCACCAGACAAGCCATTTTGCATTAAGTCTGAGATAGTAGTCAGACATCGCCCCATCAATAAAATAACACCATCATCGGCATACGCCTGTACATAAAATCCCGATGAATTCCTTCTGGTTATCAGTTCCTCAAAGCACACCATAGCTTTGGTGAGAGACAACCACCTTCTCCCGGCTCCCACAACCACAGTGCACATACCTATAGAACCCTGTATATCTCTACTCCTTAAATTAATACCTATCCAGTTAATTAAAACTGGTTGTATACCTTTTCGACCTAAGGAATCTTCAAGAGCATCAAACGATTCTCTGGCAAATGCCCTTCAACATCAAAGCACCCTAAAGAATATTCTTTTGTCTCTAGAGCAGATTCTATCCTACCGACCAGACAATGCAAAGCAGTCTCTGTCGATTTTTCTACTGTATAAGCATATTGGTTTGGATGGATGGATGATCCTTCAAAGGGCCATCAGTACCTATCCACCAACCTTTCCAAAGATTTTAGAAGGAAAGACATAAGACTTATAGGTCTAAATGCCTTAGGGTCAGAGTGGTCACTTCTTCCTGGTTTAGGAATAAAGACCACCTTAACTTCCCTCCATAATGTTGGCACACAGCCAAATATTAAACAACCTTTGAAAATCCTTATCAACACCTTCATCAGTACATACCATTTTGTAGCTGATAGGGAGGGATAAACTCCATCAGGTCCAGGGGACTTAACTGGTGATAAACTTTGCCTGTCCAAACCTCTCTGTCCATAGTAACTACCTTGTCCACGGTAGCCAGGTCACTAGGTTCTAGCTTCCTCCCGTCAACCGCATACGCAGCAGTGCTGTTCATGTTTATGTTATCCGGGAAATGGGTACTAAGCAAGAGCTGTAATGTCTCCATTTCTCCTCCCGTAAAGGAACCGTCAGGGTATCTTAAAGTACCCAACTGACAGTCCTTATCCTTATCTCTAATCTCTAATCAGTTTACTAATATTCCTAGAAGCAAGAATAATATCAATAACTTTCTTACAAAAGGTTCAGAACCCCTATTTACAACATGCAGCTCAGTACCCATCGAGAAGTCTATGACAGCACGACCCCTAGTGCTTTTGCATCACAACCTATAATTATAGGTGTGTTGCTGGACTCCGTAACCGTACCAAATCTACTAATTCCTGCGGAGGAGGAGAGGGATAATCGTAGGGGAAATAGGCCGAGGCCACCACCACATCAAGACATCGGCCACCAATCCCGAGCAACCCTCACCGTTACCAGATCCCTAAAGTAAAACTGTCTGAGCAGAACGACGCCGACATCTCTTACTAACGCAAATACATGCTCTAGGAGTGCCCCCGCCATCCGCAACAAACAGCCCGCCATTGACCGCACTCAAACTTCGAACCAATCCTTTATAAGCATAGGGTTCTTGGATAAGTGTAAAATATGTATACAACCCAGCAATAGAGCGGCACAAAGTAGCCGTTGCATCTTTGCTATGCTGCAAGTTAACCTGAACCATTTCTACCCTGTCAATCACAGTGATAAGTCAACTAATGTAAGAAATGGAACTTCTGACATACTTGTCAGCAGGCAGGAACAAAAATAAATAAATAATAATATGAATAAATAATAAAATAAAATAAAAATAAATAAATAAATAAATATAAATTAATAAATAAATAAATAAATAAAAATAAAAATTCTTGCCTTACATATCTCTCCTTTTTCCTTTGACCACGTTTCAGAAATCGCCACAGGGGGATTCCCAGATTCTGACCCATTAGTGCATCCAGGCCCTGGTCACCCGACTCTGGATGTACAGAGGAATTTCCCCCACCACCGGTGGCCCTCCTCTAAGGGGCCCCCGGTTGACGAATTTAAAGTTAAAAATATATAATAAATAACATTAAAAATTCATCTCCAGAGCTCTCCACCCTCCACGAAGCCTCAAAATTTGGGACGCCTTGAAGTGGCGCCAGAGCTACTCAAGAGATATAGCGCCCAGGGATTGTGAGCCAAGGCCCATAATACCCGGGAACTCACCCAAGCGTTATTTATGCTAGCCGATTGACCAGAGCTGGGTTACGCTCTGGCCGCCTGTTTAGTGGAGTCAGGAACCAAAGTGGTGTGTTGGACTGCAAGGCACGCTGAGGGAACTTGCCTCCAGAGAGAACCTGCGTCCTCAACCACCAGGACTTCCCTTCCCCATGGCACAGGTATCCACACACGGCAAACATGTAGGTGGCACCAGCACGTGCCACTGGCGTGTAGGAATGTAATTGTGTAGGTGTACGATGTTAAGGCGTTTAGCTGGTGTGGGTTTGCCTAGGTGCACTTTGGGATATTAGTAGCCATAATAAGTTCTTCCTGGTTTGGGTACCTGGGCACTCGGATCAGAGAGGTAATGAGGCGGCAGATCGTTTGGCCCGGGAGGGTTCCATCGGAACCGTTCTGTGGTGTCTCAAGATGCTTCAGGAATGCATCCATCAGGACATGGATGCACGACTGATCAAGGGAATGGTGGCTAAAACCCTAGGCCAGAGGCAGGCGAAAACGTTTATTCATAGCTATTCGCCCAGGCTGACTGCAGAATTATACATCCTTATACGGGTGGCCATAAGGATGGCAGTTGGCGTTCTCATTGGCCATTGTAGACCCAATAAATACATGCATCGCATGGGCCTGGCAACGGACCGCCTGTGTAGGTTTTTCAGGAAGAAGAGGAAACAACACAGCACGTGCTATGTCAGTGCGAGGGGCTAGTATGGCTGAGGTATCGCCTCTTTGGAGAAGAAAAGCTGGTGCTTGTAAGCCTCAGTCAGGGGGTCTTTTAAGTCTATTAAGGCAGACAGGGTTCGACCGGGTGCTCTGATGGTAGGTACTCTAAATCGACCACCCGGGGAGCGTCCCCAGACTCCAAAGTTCCACAAAGACAGGACTGGGGTAGGGACTCCTACTTAGGGGGTGCCACAATAGACCCACGGGGGTCGCGGTGGCGCAGGCTGAAGAGCCAATCCCCCCATTGAATCTAATCTAATCTACAGTAATAAATACAGTGATGACTGACAATGTCGTTAAAAGGCGGATTTGTTCTTAATATTTAGTATCCTTCCTCACACCAGTGATTGGAAATGTACATTCCTCTCATGTATATAACACAGAGTTGCTTAAATTTCAAACCTCCTAAAAACAATTCAGTAAAATGATTTAGATTAGATTATTATTTTAAAGTTATAAGCACTGCGAACTGAAAAATCTATTTTGCCATCTCAGTGGGCTGCCGGTCTCCGAGCAGTGTTTCCTAGCTACAGACAGCACTGCGTATCACCGGATAGTGGGCTGTAGAGGATCCTAGGAAAAGAAAATCTAAGGGCAGCATGTTAGATTCGAACCCGGATCTCCGCGTTGCAATTCCAGCGCGCTACCTCTGAGCTAATCCCTTCCTTCTACCTTGGCTTAGGCCAATTAACTAGGGACCCTGGTTTGTGACTGGGTTGTCTGTTAATGGTACCTAGATTGGATGTAGTTTAAGTATATTGTGTACAATTCTGACAAAGTGCATGGAGTACTGAGCTGTGGTAAAACGTAGGGGCGCTACTCTCCAAGCAACTGCTTGCAACAGATACCCCTTACGGGTAAAAAAATGATATTACTGTAAACATAAACGGGTGATTGTGTGTGTGTGTGTGTGTGTGTGTTTGTGTGGACTAAATATTTCAAATATAGAAAAAACTGGTCCCCAACGATTTTCGGTAATTATGGAATGCTAGTTGCACAGATATTTAATATAAATAATATTTATTTCAAATACTATTACGTAAAAATTTATTCCATTCAAATTCAGATTTATAGTGTTCTGGAGAATCTGGAACATAAATTTTAATGTAATTTTGGTTTGATTTCGGTGCTGTGTTCTGGACAGCACAGTAGTATAATAGTCTTTCGGAATAACGTAATCCCTGAAATGAGTGCGCTAAAAGAGGTAAAGGAGTAAATTCAAACAACACTAAATATGAGATAAGGTTGCTTTCTTACTTGTTTACTTTTTGGTGCTTGGCTAACCACTCAGTAACCTCCTAAGCACTAGTATTTAAAGGGGAATGAATATTGAACTGCAAGACAAAAGCACGACTAAGTTCGTTTCCTGAGTGTTTTACACAAACATCAGGCAGAAGGAAAAGCTTGCTACTCTATTAGATCGAGCGATCCCTAGTCACTGACCTCGATGTATGTTCACTTCCATTTTCAGAATGACGGCTCGTCATGATAGCTACATGAGTATATCATTAGGATTGGAGTGATACGAAATGCCGGATGCCGCATTGCAAGGATGGCACACTTAACGGGGAGCACCTTGTTGTTGTCCAACTCTATACTAGCAGCGTGAGGGTGCTGTCGAACACGACCCCTACTACGTTAGGGCTCTCTCATATTAGGTTGCCTCGACAGAATGGCTAATTTGCCAACAATTGGAGTTGGATAAAAAAAAAGGGTTCTTGGAGTAGGAACCTATGATGATACCCACACGGAATGTCAATTTTGAACTTTCTGCGGTTTTTCGTTTCGTTTACTATGCTGTTTACAAAAAAACAAACACACAGACTATTGCAGGGGTCCTAGTTCCATTCCAGGCCCTTTTAGCTTCCACAAACCATTGTCCGGTGTTATCCTGGAAGGTACTGTGATGACTTCGGACGCCAGTGATCAATTTTGACGCGACTAAGAAACAAAAAATTAAATAACTGAATTGCTAGTTTTGATATATGCCACTTACATCCCCCACAAAACTGCAGATTTGATTCCATTCAAAAAATAGGTATTCCCGATTACTAACTTCGAAGTAAGAGTTAAGTATAGAGTTTTTGATAACACAAGCAACGACACAAACTATCTCCACCTTAGCTAATGATACAATAATGAATATAAAATGAAAACTCAAAAAAGAAGAGGTAAAGTGACAAGGAACTTGAAGAAAAAAAATGATTGGTTGAGGCGGGCATTATAATCAGTAGGCGTGGTCGATGCATGATATCAGTTTTCTCATTGGTCAGGCCATACACCTATATTTCACACCTTTACATTTTCACTGTGATTGGCCAGTTATTATTATTCCTAATTATTTCTAAGGAGAATAAAGCTCAGAATTTTGTCTCTCGTAAGTATTTTATAAATTGAGGAGGTCTGAGAAAAAGGGACCCATAGAACCATGGTCCCTTTTTCCCCAGAACATTTCAAATGAACGGCCAAGTTCATTCCTGCATTATGTTGGCCAAATTTTATTTCAATAAATCAACTATACGTGGCACATTTTTTTCTTTGATCAGCTGTTTTTCTTTTTGGTGGGAATATCATCGAGTGGCTGTGATACTGTTTTTTACTACACCGTTTCAGTATGTTAACAAATAATGTACGTTAACAAATGATAATATTGCGAATGAAGAAGGCTACATGAAACGCAAAACTGAAATGTAGAGCTTCAGAACATAGAATTTAATTACTGTTGTTCACAAAATTATTTAAAATATAGTTCTGCATAAAAAGGGCCTATAATGGTTAATTAGTTACATTTGCATGTTTTTAAAAATCTAACATGAATTTACTCATAAAAATTATGTTAAATATGCTACAAACTCATCCAAAACTATGGTATTAAAAGAGATTATGGTTGCAATGACAATAACGGAGACTCAATAATACGTAACATTCAATGTACGTTTTCTCAAAATCAAGATTTTACCTATGGGCCCCGTTTTCCGCAGACCTCCTCAATTAACGAATTATGTAGTAAATAAAAAAAAATATATATAAAAAGATTTATGGCCTAATATTTGTTTATTTTTGAAGAAAATTGGTCATTTATAACTGTATAAATTGCAATAAGCTATTAATTCTGAGTGTTCCCCAGGGATCAAAAGTGGGCCCTGGCTTTTCCTCATCTATATAAATGATCTACTGGCCAACTTAGAGGACATTAAATCATTATTTTTTGCTAATGACTCCAAAGTGTTTTTGAAAGTGCAATCTAGAGATGACTCTACAATGTTACAAAATAAGCTTTTAGAGTCATTTAAATGGTACACAGATAATCGTATGGAGTTAAATATTGATAAATGTTCAGTAATAACGTTCTCCAGGCAGGAAAAGCATGTCAGAGCCGGTTACTATCTGGGTGAGGTAAAGTTCAAGAGAATTGAAATTGTAAAAGGTTTAGTTGCCCTGCTGGACTCAGGTCTGACATTGAGTACCCGCATAAACTATGTATGCAGGCAGGGAAGCATCCAAATTTCAAGGCTTTTCCTTGTTCGAAAAACCAAAGTTCGAAGCATGAATATGCGTCTATAACATGGTCTCCATATACTGCTCTGAATATCAAGAGAATCGAAAGGCTTCAAAGTTTGTCTACTTCCTGAGAAGAAATGAAAAGCTCTCAGAAGAAATTTTATTAGAATCATTGGAAAAGAGACGATGCCGGAGAAGACCTCCTATTTATATTCAAACTGCTTAATGGAGATATAGACTGCCCCGAATTATTAACAAGCCTTCCTTTTTATGTGTCTCCCGTTAGACTGAGGCGGACTCCGATATTTGCACTACCAATCTCAGCATCTAAACATTCAGCCAACACAGAGATCTAATCACTCGTTGCTGCAGAAGCTGGAATAATATAATTCCCTCTGAAAAGGATTTAATTTATATTAATAAAAGCTATATGAAAAATCTTTGCATCTCCTAGTGTTTGTGTGCAGTTTATTTATTTGTATTTATGTATAATCTTGTGATAATTTTTTTTTTTTTTTATTCTCTTGTGAATATATTTTTTCCTTGTATTTAACTGCAATTTTCATTGTCTAAGTGATTGTTATTGCTGTATAGAATAAAGAAATAAATTGTCTTACTATATGTTCAATTGTCTTTAATGATATCTCAATGAGAGTATATAACCTTAATGAAACCAATTTTTTGAACAAAGTATAACCCTTACCCCTCACTCAAAATTCTCTAAAATAAACTTTCTTTGCAAAAGTTTTAAAGAAAGGTGATAGGTCATAGTTCGTATAATAAATTTAATGAAATCATTGATGGTTTTATGGAGAAAATAGGAGAAATATGAAAACAATATATAGAAAATATCACTTTCGATCATTTGAGTTTTTTCTAACTTATAATTTGGCACATATTTTATTACAATTAATATTAATTAAATGATGGAATCTTATGATAAACTAAAATTAGTTTTATAGAGGGAAACACAAAGCAGCGTCAAATTTCAATTTTCAGCAATTTTTCTCTTTTTTACTTTTTTTATGGTCGTTCGTTGAAATTACTTTTCAGAAGTAAGAGAAATTAAAAGTGCGGCAACCATAGTTATCAATTGCAATTGAAGAAACTCATATGAGATTTTCAAATTAATTTAGTTAATTTATAATAAGCGCTTACATTGAGCTAGAAAATGATGGGTCCAGATAAATCAATACTATACTAAAAAATGTTTTTATTATTTCTTTTTATTTATAATATATTTAGATTTTTTTTTTTTTTTTTGTTTTTTACTACATAATCTACAATTATAGAAAATATCCGCAGGGGAAAAAAAAATAATAGGCAGATGTGCGAGAAATAGTTAGGTATAAATAAATAACTGACCAATCACAAGAAGTTTGAAGAAGTGTAGGTATAAAATATAGGTGTATGACCTGACCAGTGAGATAGCTGGACTACGCCTACTTTTTATAATTCCCGCCGCCGCAACCAATCATTTGTTTTCTTCACATTTCTTGTCACTATCCAGCTTCTTTTTTGATTATTTATTTTTTATATTCAATTATTGAACCCATAGTTTTTATTGTGCCTCATGTTATCAAAAATACTCAAATTAGAAATATCTGTTTTCTTGAATGAAAACACATTTGTAGTTTGGTTGTAGTTTGTGTAGAGCATGTAAATGATTTGCATCAAAACTAGCAATTCAGTTATTTAATTTTTTGTTTGTTTGTCGCGTCAAAATCCGGGATCATTGGTGTCCGGTGTCATCACAGAACCTTCCAGGATAACACCGGTTTCTTGACCTTCAATAGTTAGAAATTTCCGAGGCAAGTCACGTTCTATGGGACGAGGTTCAGCGTGAAGCGCTATGTTCCTCACAGAAGATCATGCTTGAATTGTCTCCGATATGGACATTCAAGCATCCAGTGTAGAGGGCAGACATGGTGCAGTAAATGTACGTGTCTGCACAATGCAGATCAGTGCGATGTGGAGAAAATAGAGTGCATTAACTACCATGGGAATCACCTTGCAACGGATGCGAAATGTCCAAAGTACACAGAGGAAAATTAAGTGGCTAGGAAAAAAGCAGTATATTGCTCAGCCTTTGTTGGAGACTCTTTTACAGAAATCGTTGAAAGCAACAGATTTGAGGGTCTCACAGAGGAAGAGGTTCCTGCGTTACCAGGTCCCTCGAAGGAACAGCTATAAAGGAACAAAACAAAGAAGTGGTCATGAACCGATTAAAAACTGAACCGACAAACAAAAGGACATCTCTAAGTATGTTTCAGATGCAGGTGGTCTTAGTAAGGTATCAACACGGTAAAATTGGCATAAATGATGAAAATTATGCAAGTAAATATAAGATTGTACGTAAGTTATCGAGACGTTTGGAACTTTTGTTGCGTGAGAGAGGAATTGATATGGCCATCGTATGTGAGACATGGTTTAAACCAGATATTGAATGTAAATTACAAAGATATAATATGGTGAGAGCAGATCATGATGACGGGATGAAGAGATCCCTCACTCGTACACATGAGATTGCCTTTCGACCCAATAATATTTTCGAAGGGATCGAGTACAGATATGTGGAGTAAAAATATTGATCAATTCAATCGTGACTCTTCTTGGAGCATACTGTAGACCAGGACATGGAACCACGGTGCAGGAATGGTGACATCTTTTAGACCAGGTTACAGGACCCATTTTGTTTGCGGGAGACTTCAATGCACTTAATGCTTCGTGGGGTTGCAGAAGGGTAAACACCGAATGGCGAACCTTGTTGGAAATCATGGATGTGGTCAATCTTTGTGTGCTCAATGATGGATCCCCGACAATGATCCTCAGGCCGGGTTCTCAGGCACAAGCGGTGGACGTAACTACATGCTCACCACGCTTGATATCGGAACTGAGTTGGGCGATAGTAGATGAACCGGTGGGTTCCAATCATTTGGGAATCGTAATGGAGACGAGCTTCAACTACAGGGCCAACTACAGGGAGTCGGATGAGGCATCCGAGAGCCGGTGGTTGGAATATCAAAAAAGCTAATTGGGAAGAATATTGGTCTCTGATTGAAGCATAAGTTGTTGACTCCACAGCGCATGCATATAAGGCATTTATGAGAATAATAAATTTTGCAGCAGTAAAGTCTACCTAGGTATCCACAATAACTTTTTATAAAGCCTAAAGTAGGGCAAAACCTTGGTGGGAGTGTAATCGAGCGAAACAGGATTCGTTAGAGGCCTGGCTAAATTATAAAAACTTTCCAACTTTGGAAAAGTTTGTCGATTTGAAGGGGAAATTAGCGGCATGCAGCAGTACCTACAGATTAAAGAAAAGGAATTAATGGTAGGAAATGTGTAACATTCGGATCGGAACTCTTCCTTAAAGACAATTTGAAGTAAAATATTGAATTGTGAAAAAAGGTTACACACCACAAGTGAGGTCTAACACTGCGATCTGGGTAGAGGATTTTCATAAAGCATTAACTCCAGACAACGCGAATGAACTTATTGACTTGTCGGGTATTCGCGTGAAGGACGATTTGGTAAAGCGACCATTTCAGTTATGGGAATTAACGAATGCAGTAAAGTAGGGAAGGAATACATCAACTAGTAGGGATAAGATTCATTATCCAAAGCCACGAAATCTGCCGCACCTAGCCAATCCGTATTTCTTGTTTACGGATGGATCTAAATCGATCCATGGAGTGGAACCCCCAGACTAACATCTCCAAGAAGTACAGGCTTTCAAATATTGCTTCAGTATATACGGCGGAGTTGGCAGCTATCAGGAAAGCAATGGGGCAGGCAGATAAGATAGGCTAGGAGAGGGACAACACTGTGGTAGTTTTCAGTGACTCAAAAAGTGCACTTCAAAAGATAAAATGTCTAGGTGATGTAATAGACCCGACATGCATAGAAATAGCGAATAGTTTAGAGAAGGTTGCAGGAAATGAATATTCTGGCAAAATCCTGTCGGATATCCTGGCAAAAGATGCTATTGAGTCGGGTGAAGAAATTCAGGTAGCTAGTCTGGGAGATATGAGTAACGCTTTGAGAAGTCGGTATTTCTTATTATGGCAAGATCAATATGAAAATGAATATAAAGACAAATATTATTTATTAATATCATTACAAATATTCAGCCACGGATCCCTTGTAGACCACGGTTTGAAGAGTTGGATGGGGAAAAGCATTTTTATACCACGATAATGGATTGAGATTTAACCATAACCTCACCAAGACGTACCTTTTTAAAATACTTATCGCAAATAGTCCCAAATGCGATTGTGGTGATGAAAGATGGCGATATTAATCATTTCCTCTTTAGCTGTAATAGGTAGAATAGAGGAAAGCTTTAAACTGAACTGCCTGAGTATGTACCCTTGTAGCGCAAAAGTATATTGGCACTAATGGAAAAGGAAGCGCTTGTTTGCATATATAATTTCATCAAAGGGCATAAAATAAAAATATAAGTCGGATTAGGAATTCTCTTTCTGTATACTTAGTTCTGTGTACATTTCACCCGTACTAGACACCAAAACAACATAATACACAGGCATTAACCATAAAATTGTTTCAGATATGTCATGGCCAAAAAACTAAGAACAGGAGCCGCATCGCTCGAGATACCTTTATCTCTGTAAGGATGGAGAAGGAAGAAGGAGAAAAGGGTGCTGAAGCCTGATGGAAGTCTACAAGTGACATGTCAATTTGAAAAGATAAGGCTGGTTTTTTTCCACCAATATATTGATAACTTGGAGGCAATTAGAAGCCATAAGTAGATATTAATGTCAATATGTTGGCTTTTCCAGCCCTCAAAACAAAATAACTGGTTAATGCAAAACATGCAAGACCACCAAATAACTGGAGTTGTCAGCCACAATTCTTGCGATCTGTATCCATGCTTTAATAGTAGTTCCTATGAGGCATCATGCGTATCACAAAATAGGTACTGGTATAGTAAAGTTTTTGTTTAGCATATTAGGCATTTCTATCTCTACTCACGCAAGGAAAAAAATATTAATAAAGCCTCACTTTTTAAAAAAATATTAAAAAGTTAATATGCGCGATGATGATGATAATAAAAATAATAATAATAATCAGTATAGCTGCTCATCACCACTACAAGTCATAATTAAAAAAAAAGTATATCTCGTAATTTTTTTCCTCTCAAATGTGTGTCAATTTTCCTTATTTTAATGACCAGACTTTAACCAGACATTTTTAATATAAGTTGCTCGGAAAGTTCATCTTTCTGCTGAGTTTCTTTCTCTAAAAATGAGATTAAATACAAGCAAGTCCAGTATTGAATATCATACTTAATGGGTTTTATCAAGTTGACAACATTAACTTTTATTATTTGAGTGTACTGGACAAGTAGTGGTCATTAGCACTGCTTTTTCTTTTTATTCCAGCAGATTAGTAGAGAGATTATAAAGCCTTCTTCGTTCTTTGAGGCACTATTCTCCTTACCGCTAATGTAATGATGTAGAATATATTCAGCCACTCCGATAACTAGGGTAAGGACTTGACAAAAAAGTTCAACATGTTTTATAATTTGATGAATTGGTAAAGACCATAAAGGTACTTATTCCTTGTATATTTTGGAGAGGCTATGGAGGATTGGATAGTTCTGATCACTATTGGTAGTTTTCGTTTCTCTTCAGGAACAAAGTGGATGGCTTTATTGTCACTTACTCATTTTGGTATTCTCATCTTACGATTTTAACCACATTATAGTTCCATCAATTAGAATATACTCAATTTTGGAAAAGTAGTCTTTCTAATTCAAGACAACTGCGGCGTTACATATCTGCTGGGTGGATAACAATGACTTGAAATTATTTAAGTTCTTTCAAGTCCTACCATTCTCAAACTTGATATTCCGTTTAGGAAACTCTTTTAAACAGGAATCACTTGATAAATATGTCACCACTTATTAATCAGAATCTCCAATGCCAATAATAGCCCCAGACCATATGGATTCTTGGATCAATGGCAATAATTCGCCAAGAAGTTGGAAGTATTTATGGTTTTGGTAATAAAATTTACTAGTACTCACTTATGTGATAATTTTGTTCATTTTCTAGAAGGTAGGAAGGTAGAGTTAGCCTCTCTGCACAATTGTACACAAGCACTATCATGTTGACAATGTCTATAGTGTAGAGTGTTTGACTATTGTTAACCTTACCACAGAGAAGCCAAGATTCGGAAGTGATGGCTAGCCATTGAACTGTCAAAGGACAAGCCAAAATATGGAGCACTCTGAAAGATTGACCGAATAGAATAGAATAGAATCGGGGGGGGGGTGAGCCTCATTCCACTGCGACCTACAAATTGAGGTCTATTGTGGATCCCCTTAAGTTACAGAACAGCCCCCAGCTTTGCCCTCCTAATCAATCCTAGCAAAGCTGAGAGCGGCTCCGTCATGAAGCTTTCAGCTTCGGGATTGCCCGTCCCCAATTGAAGAAACCTAATCCTCGCCAGGCCGGCGCACTCACAAAGGATGTGCGCCGGGGTCTCCTCCTCTACCTTGCAGAATCGGCATACCGCACTATCCGCAAGTTGTAGGTGGTGCATGTGTCTATTCAGCCTACAATGCCCTGTTAGTAGACCCACAATAACCTTTTTTATATCCCTCGGGTTTGGATCAGTAGGTCTTTGGGTAAATTTAGGCAAATGTCTTTGATGAAGAGCTTTGCCTGCCTCTGTCCTGGTGTTCCCTCCCACCAACGCAAGACGCTGATCTTCTATCCACCCTTGATAGAAGTTTGGATGAGGCTCCTGGACAAGCCGCAGAAGGGTTCGGGGCCTATAAAGGTATCCTGCGAGCCCTCCCTCGCTAGGGCATCCGCCCTCTCATTGCCCAGGAACCCCGCATGTCCCGGCACCCAGGCGAGTGTCAGTTTATTCCGAGTACCCACCTCGGTGAGGGCAAGTAGGCACAGTCCCACACCAGTCTTGAGACTATTTGGTGTGAGGAAAGTGCCTTCAGGGCTGCCTGACTGTCGGAGTATATGGCCACTCTTCTACCCACTATCCTTTGCCTTATGATCTCCCTAGCGCAGAGTTGTAACGCCACGACTTCAGCCTGAAAGACCGTGGCGTACTTCCCTAGGCTGGCCTTAATTTTAACTTTAGGCCTGCCCCCGTAGACCCCAGCTCCGACCCCAGTCGGAGTTTTGGATCCATCTGTATACCAGATCGAGTTACCGAACAGGGGTGGGTCACAGCCCCATTCGCCTCTGCTCGGTATGACAATATGGAAGTTCCTTTCGAAAAAATACTTAGGAACCATCCTATCCGTTGGCATCCCCAGAAGATAGTCCGCCTTGATTTCCTCAATCAACCTCTGGTTATTACGATCATGCCTAGAGGTGATGGGAGGCGGCCTCTGCAGGAGCCAAGATTGACCGAATCTAACGGTACTTTTTTTTTTTTTTTTTTTGGCGCATCAGCTACTGAGGGACATTAGCGTCCTTCAACGTCAGTTCCTCTAGAGCTGGACGGCATTCACCCCAACCATATTCAGCATCCATTTTGTTGATTATTTAGAAATATTCTCATATAACTCATATGACACACATAAATGTGTTGGTATTGAAATTAAACACATTTAATGAAGTTTTTCACGTTTTGTGCAAATTCTATCACAAAAATTGGGCATTAATGTAATATTTCCTCTGATAACAGTAATAGAAAGTAAAATATTAAATTTTAAAAAATACTTTGTTAAAATTAATTGCGCAAAATATGAAACATTTTTGGGAATAACATGGAGTATTCTCATTAACCCGGATAGAAAATAAAAATAAAAAATTTTGTTATTTAAGGGTAAAAAAAGGCATGAATATTTCCGGCCTATAAAAATGTATTAATTAATTTTATTTTTGGATCGTATGTGGATCCAGAAGAATGCGATAGCAATATATCGTATTTTGCCTTTTCCAGATAAAATAATTAAATATATATAATGAATATATATGCCAATGGCAGATGAGTAAATATTGTAACGTAGCCACTGGTGCCATCTAGGAGAGAAAGCAGGTACCTCAAGTGGTCACTAAGAAGCGCTGGTGGCTCGCTCTAGCCCTTTCTAGAACAATCTATATATAACTTTCTAGACCCTTCTCCACCGGTATCAATAGTGGGACAACAGAGAGTTTAAGAGTTTCTTGTTACAAACGAAGTGTACGTTTGTGAAAAGTGTATAAAAAGTGAACAAAGTGGTTTAAACTTGGCATTAAGTGTTGTATTTATAATTTATCTCACGCTGCCCTGACGAGGCCCATTCTTGGGCCTCCGAAAACAGGTCTTCACTTCAGAGAGTCTATTTGGAGACTGGAGGACCTGGGGCGGACGTGGGGGAGCGACTTACACGCTGGAGATTCGTCCAGGTACCTGTAGTCGTAGGGACTGGTGAGGAAACAGCATACACCATACAGTTCAACACCACATATACCATACTTCACTAACACTATATCCCTCCCTTTCAAGAAAACAATAAACATATGGAAGGACAAAATGCGAAAGGCCCTCAGTCCGTGGCAATTGAGGGTGCGAAAATCACCACGAAGGTCTCCGGTGCTGTTGAGGAAAAAGGCACACCGGTAGTCATGGCTACTTGTTCCACCAATGTAGTAGAAGTAGGCGAGTTCAGTGGGGGCGCATCCTCGAGGCAGAAAACTGCCGGGAACCTCCGGGCTTCTCCTTTGAGAGGCCTGGAGAGGGGTGCCTCCACGGAGAGTTTAAACAAGAGTATTGAGGAACTTTTGCTGGCTTCCCTGGTCGAAACTAGGAGACCGCCGAAAGGCGGACCCCGAGTGAAACCATGACGAGGGAGTCTAGCAAGAAGAGAAAGAAGGAGAAGAAGAAGGGTATGGAGGAGACGCCAGAAAGCGTCCCCGAAGCCAAACGCCCGAAAGTGGAGAAGGCCAGGAAGCCGCAGGTCGCCGTGGTCAGAGTAGACGGTCAAGTTATGACCGAGGACGACGCGGAACATCAGATCACAACTTGTGAGTGCTCTGGACGATACTGAGAGCAGGAAGGGCACCGCTGATGATGGCTGGTGGCCACAATTCGAGGAGTCTGGCGTAGTAAGTGAGGGCATGTTCCTTATCACTTGCGGCGACGAGAGGACCAGGGCCTGGACAGCCAGACAGGCTGTCACACCCAGAGGTGACATACAGTACGTTATTTTGGAGGAGGAGGATATTCCCAAGATGATCCGGGTATCCGTTTGGGTGCCAGGTAAGAGATGTCCTCTAGAGAGATTTCTGGATCGCTTGGCAGGGCAGAATCCTGGTCTGCGTACGGATCTCTGGAGAATATTGAGCTCCTTCGAGAAGGATAAAGGTATGTGGATGGTGTTCTTTATAGATCCCCATTCACTCCCGATTCTGGAGGAGAAGGAGTGGAGGCCCTATTATGAGCTAACGAGGATCACCTTCAAAAGGAAGGAGGACAAACAACGAGACCAGCCTGGCAAGGAGGAGAGTGGAGGCAAGTAGTCTTCTCATGTTTACATTGTTCCAATACAACACACACAGGGGCAGGGAAGTGGTAGCGGAGATGGCTGAGGTCATCAGGGAAACACCCTTGATGGTAGGTCTAATACAGGAGCCCTATACCATCCGAGGCAGTGTGGTCGGTTGGGGTGGTATGGGGTTGAGAACATTTTATGATTGTGGAGTAGATAGGCCCAGGACTTGTGTCCTGGTGTCTAAGAATATGGAGTGTTCAATGTTAAGAGAGTTTTGTTCCAGAGACCTGACGGTAGTTTCGATTAGGATAGGAGAGGTAACAGGCAGACTGGTCTTGGCGTCGGCCTACCTACCCTATGACTCAGAGCGTCTGGTGGAATGGTGCGAGAAGGAGAACCTGCCACTGCTGGTTAGATTCGACGCCAACTCACACAACACGCTGTGGGGAAGTAGCGACACCAACCGGCGCGGGGTGTCATTGGCGGAGTTTTTGTTAAGTAGAAACCGTTTTCTTTTAAATAGAGGTAAGAAACCTACCTTTGTTATTAGGAATAGGGAAGAAGTGATAGATATTACGGTGGCTTCCAGGCAATTTTTGTCCTGGACGACAGGTTAGAAGGTTATGGATGACTGGACATCGTCCGATCATAGAGGCATTAGAACCACCCTGCGTTTTGAGATGGGAGAGGTGAAGAAGTTTCGAAATCCGAGAAGAACTGACTGGGGTAGATTTACCTCAGCCTTGAGAAATGATAGGTAAGGTCCGGGTAGACCGCCGGCTGAGGGGGAGGACCTGGATCAGAGAGTGGATTGGACCACTCGCTCGATAGTTCGCGCTTATGAGACCTCATGCCCTGAGCATGAGGTATTGCCTAGGAAAATCCAGTGGTGGACGGCCCGATTAACGGCAGTGCCAAGGCATTAAATAGACAGATGAGGCGGTTAAGGAGGATTGGAAAAGGTTTACTCAGGCCAAGCGAGAGTATCCGGAGAACGAACAGATTCTCTTGGAGGACTTTCTGCGAAACCCTGGAGGGGGAACAGGAGGTAAACCGAGTTTTTAGGTTTTTAGGTAAAAGTGGGGAGTTGTCGTTGGACAGTATTAGGAAGCCTGATGGACAGACCACCTATAACCATAATGAGGTGTTGCAGGTGATGCTGGATAGACACTTCCCGGATAATGTGGAGTATGTTGGAGGGTGCGTGGGTGCTTTACCTGACGCACAGGGAGGGGATTTACAGAGCAAGGAGTTGGCAAGTAAAGTGATTACTTTGAGGAGGGCGAGTTGGGTATTCGCTACTTTTAGTAAATTCAAGTCGCCGGGTATGGATGGTTTGTACCCGGTGCTGATTCAGGAGAGTTGGAACATGTTCGGAAGTACATGGGTAGGAATACTGAGGGATAGCCTAAGTCGGGGCTATATCCCTTGGGCTTGGAGGGTCAGTAGGGTCGCGTTCATTCCCAAACCAGGGAAGTTGGATTATCTCGACCCTAAAGCTTACAGGCCAATCAGCCTCGCGTCCTTCATGTTGAAGGGCTTAGAGAGGTTGGTTGACCTTTTCTTAATGGAGGATTGCGACATAAAGAGTACCTTTCACGGGAACCAGCATGCCTATTTGGCGGGGAGATCAACGGAGTCTGCGCTCCACAATTTGGTGGGGAGAATTGAACACACGTTGGAGTCTAAAGAGTACGCGCTGGGATGCTTCTTCGATATTGAGGGGCTTTCGACAGCGTGGCCCACGATAGAATTAGAGTGTTATTGGAGGAGAAGGGTATGAATGGGACCCTGGTTAGATGGATAGTCAACCTCCTAACTTCGAGGATTGTTTATTCCCGTTTGGGAGCTGCGGAGAGAAGGGTGAAAGCCAGTAGGGGCTTTCCCCAAGGTGGGAGTTTGTCTCCTCATTTGTGGTGCCTCATCGTTGATGAGCTACTTTGGGAGATGAACCGTAGGGGATTTTACCTGCAGATGTACTCCGATGATGGGGTAATCTTAATCACAGGGAAGCATCTGAGTGTGGTGAGTGACTTGATGCAGTCGGCGTTATCTTACGTGGAGCAGTGGTGTAAGAACTATGGCTTGTCCGTCAACCCGGACAAAAGCTCCTTAGTTCTCTTTACCAGGAAGAGGAAACTGGAAGGGCTTGGGAGACCCAGGCTCTTCGGCAAGGAAGTGCAAATTTGCAGAGAGGTTAAATACTTGGTGGTCCTCATCAACAATACGTTGAATTGGCGGGCTCACATTGAGTATGTATGTGAGAAGGGACAGAAGGTTTTCTGGCAGTGTAGGAGATTAGTGGGCAAGACCTGGGGAGTTATTCCCCGAGGCATCCACTGGATTTATGAGAAGTTGGTGAAGCCAAGGATTCTCTATGCCGCAGTGGCATGGTGGTCCGGTTCCTTGGTGGGGAGGAATAGCAAGTAGCTACAAGGAGTGCAGCGCACGGCCTGTTTGGCTATTACTGGCGCGATGAGAACGACACCGACGGTGGCACTGGAGATGCTGTTGGGGCTAACCCCTCTTTAGTATGTGGTAACGGGGGAGGCAATGAAAGGGTACCTCAGAATGAGGTGCAAGGGAGAATGGGTGAGAACCTTTCGGGGGGATCACACTAGGATCGAGGACGAAATTTGGCGAGTGAACCGATTTCTGCTATCCAAGCTTGATGAGACGAGCAAGAAATGGGGATTTGAGAGAGATTATGAGATTACCATTGGTAGTATAGGGGATGATAACCTCACGAGGCCAACGGAGTCGGGCAGCGGTATTATTCGCTGCTATTCAGATGGCTCTAGGCAGGAGGGCACTGGCCTGTCGGGGGCGGGAGCATGGTTTCAGGAGTTGGATAGAGGGAGTTCGGTGGCCGGGTGGTTTGGCCACGGTTTTTCAGGCAGAGGTGGTGGGCATTATTGAATGCTGCCACCTGGTGGGGGAGTGGCAGGGAGAGTTCAAGGAAGTGCGGATTTTCTCGGATAGCCAGGCCGCACTAAGGGCTTTGAGTAAGCCTTGGTGGAGTTCGAAATTAGTGGGAGAATGTCGGAGGAAGCTCAATGCTTTAGCTCGGAGGGGTACGGTGCGCGTCTATTGGATACTCGGACACGCGGGAATAGAGGGAAATGAGAAGGCAGACCAGTTGGCTAGGGAGGGATCATCTCAACCATTTTGTGGTCCTGAACCAGCCCTGGCTGTCACTAAGACGTTTCGTGACAAACAGATTAGATTTTGGGAGACGAAAGTTTTGGAGAAACGCTGGAGGGACACGCAGGGGTGCCTCCAAGCCAAAAGATTTATAAAGACAAGTAAGCAGGGAACTTCGGAGTATCTCCTGTCCCTTAGTAGGACGGGTCTGAGGACCCTGATAGGGATAGTGACCGGACACACTTGGGTGTCCAGTCACTTGTTTAATATAGGGAGGACGACTAGTCCCATTTGTCAGAACTGCGACGACGGAGTCAGGGAAACGGTGTATCACTACCTTTGTCAGTGTCCCCGTTTCGCTGGAACTAGGTTTCTTGTCTTTGGGAGGGCATCACTCTCGCAGGATTGTCTGCGCGAGCTGGAGTTTCGGGATATCTTGGGATACTATAGATTAATTGGTAAGCTACCGGGGGAGATTTATTAAGGGGATAGAGGGGGTATCGGGGTGATAAAGGCCACATAGGCTTAGGTCCCCCGCCATTAGGCACCCGAACTACAATAATAATAATAATATAATTTATTGTGTAAAACAATAAATTGGTGTTTTCTTATTGAAGTTTAGAGTATTTTATCTAAACGAACCCACTTAGAACTGGTTGCAGTAGCTAGGTTAGAGGGAAAACCGTTACAATATATAAATAATCTGTATATAATTACAATAGTAAATATGTGGAAAGATCAACATTTGTTAATCACCTGAGTCATTTGTGTGGAGAACTCACCAAGTAATGAGGAGCCGTTAAGAACATCGTAACGGTTTCTTTTTCTGAGAAATTATAACATCCTGAACTCCGCTGACTATTTAAACGGAGAGGAGAGCTACTATTCTTGAATTGTAGACCTTGGCTCAGCAGAGATCCTGATGTAGAAATGTGCGCTCTCTACAATTTCAACTCTCGCGAAGAATTATATCATTTTCTGTGCGAGTGTCCTCTATTGGCGGAATTCCGTATTCTTTATTTTGTCAAACGAAATCTTTCGAGAGATAAAATTATTGCTTTTCTGACCGGCCAGACAGATCTTCGTCCACTGATATGCTCGACACGCTTGGAGAGTTAGATATGATTGGCTCAGTCATCCTAGAAAGTTTATTTTAAGAGATATAATCATTATTTGTATATGTATTTATCTTATGTAATTAACTTTCTTATGTAAATATGCTTTTTATCGTATTAATTACATTTGTTTGTATTATAATTATTGTAAATCTCTTTCTGTTTCATCATAGTATTATTATGTTCTTATATTCTAATTTTTTAGATAGAAAGAAATTCCTTTTTTCCTTGCTTTTGTTTTTCATTTACAGTAAACTCTGGCAGACAGCTCTCGCCATGTTGATTAGAGACTTCCGAGGCCAGCGGCGTTTCAATTGTCTGAGTGGATTATCTGGAAGTGTAGAGAAACCCAACTGGCAGATTAAAGGATTAGCGTGAGCAGAGATGGATAGATGAAACTTTTTTCTTTTGGATTTAAAGACTTCGGCTGTGTAAGGAATATTGAGGCCTTGATGTAGAGTGAGATACACGTAAAAGAGGGCATTAACTATTTTCCTAAGGATTCTGGATTGGAAGAACTGAATTCGGCGGGATTTGCAATCTTTGGTTGAACCCCATAATTCAAAAACCTATGTCCACATAGGTTTGAGTATCATAAATAAGTCAATAGTTTAAATCGTCTGTTGAGGTCTTTTCATTTTAGTCGTGTGTGGGGCTCGAGACTCTCTAATGTGTGACTTAAGTTATAAAGTGACATATAATAATAATAATTTATTTTTTAAAAAAAGGTAAAAACAAAGTATTGAAAAAACAGTGTATTCAACATAGCGAGAGCCGTCTGCCAGAGGTTACTATAAATGAAAGAAACAAAACAAAACAAAAGGTTAACCGTTTGTCGATGTATAAAACCTAAGTAGTATACACAGTCTGTTAAAACCATTGAAATATAGAATTAATGTAAAAGAAATATCTGGTATTTTATCCGTCATAGCATGCATATTTATGTTCTTCCTGACCGGTTTCAGATTCTCATCCATCGTCAGAGCAAATTAACCAAGTTCGTGTAGAAAGTTCACTTCAACGTAATGTTCTGTTACTTGTTACTCACACTTGTTGATTATATAATTATATACAACCAACAAGTGTGAGTAACAAGTAACAGAAACATTACGTTGAAGTGAACTCTCTACACGAACTTGGTTAATTTGCTCTGACGATGGATGAAAATCCGAAACCGATCAGGAAGAACATAAATATGCATGCTACGACGGATAAAATACCAGATGTTATCCAGCATTGCGGATCCACCCACATAAAAGAAATATATTGACCTAGATAATTTTTATTCGCAATTTTTTGCACCATGTTTCTAGTAAGCTTAAAAATAGCTTTGAAGATTTCTAAATTTAAATAGAAAATTAGTGAGGATTTCAAAATCCTCTTTATGCGGGGAGAGAATGGCAGTGTCATCTGCACAAGTAGAAAGCAATATATAAGGGGAAGTGGGGATGTCAGCAATATATAGCGTGAAGAGAAAAGGACCGAGTATGCTCCCTTACGGGACGCCAGCTAGGATAGGATAATAATGATGAATAAATAAATATTTAAATCAAACACTACTGTGGGCTATAATATTGTCGATTTTGTTCTCTTTTGTGGCGGAAATAATACGATTGTATCTTTTGATGGCTTTTGGTAAAAAAGTCTCCAAGCGGGTTAGTCATCCGTTCCCATCAGGAAGTAGGGCAGCCTCTCTACAAAAGAATTTTGAGGCTAGGTTTATTACCAAACATTACAAATTGTATAAAAAATATAAAGTGAAGAAGCTATGTACGCATTGGAAAAACAATCATAGCAAGTGTTGAACATCATAGTGCTGATTTTTCCACATATTTTCTCATGTGAGAAGATTGCGGGACTGTACTGTAATACTGTGTGGGGAGGGGGTTAAGTTGGGGTGGCAAAGCTTGCGTTAAATGGGGTTGTTGATACTTTACCACGTGTAAACTGAATGAATATATATAGTCTTCAGAAAATGTGAAATTGAATGAAGAACTGAATATTTCCATTCAACAGCTATGGACTTAAATTAAGTAAAGATACATAACTTAATTTGAAATATTTTTAAAATAAGACATTTTTTGTTTGTTTTCTAAGCAGCGATAAGTCAAAATTGCATCAATAAGTGCTCATAGGTGTTATTCTTAAGAAATGTTCAAGTGTGGAGAGACATTGGGGAAGGGGGATTAGGTTGTCCACTAGAGTGCTAATTTCAGTTTATTACGCAACTCTTATCATCTAAATAATAATAATTAGAATTAAATATGTTGTTGAAATTCCGAGTTTGAAGAAAATCGATGCGCGGAAGTGCCTACTCAAAGTAGACCTACACAATAGCAAAATAAAACTTCGGATCTCACACGCGCAGCTCTTGGGTTCGAATCCAGCAGTGCTGTCCTTAGGTTTCTCTTCCTGGGAACCTCTACAATTCACTGTCAGGTGATGGGCAGTGTTGCCTGTAACGAGAATGTACTGTCCGAAAGGCTTCTTAAAAAAAAAAAAATCTGGTGTGAAACACGCACACAAATTTCTATTACTCCAGTTTTCAAAATTGCAATTGACAAACTTTATAGTTAGTATACCAAATTTTGAAATTATGAAATTTGCCTGTGGTAATGGAGTAAAGCACAAAAACTGATAAAACACACTTCCGGTTTACTAATTTTTCTTGAAACTCGGAATTCTGGCAATCTATGTATTTCTAATTAATTCTGTCTAGATGGCAGAATTGTATAATCAACAATGATGATAGTACTTTGGAGGCAAACATAAACTTATACCTCCCCCAAAGACCCCTATAAATGAATTTACCCGGAGAAATGTTGCAAATAAAAGTTGTAGCTCTTTATACTCTTATGTGTAGTTCACATAATTAGTTTAAAGAAAGCCGTTGGATCAGAGACATTTTCCGTGATAGCCTGCTTTTTTTATGTGGTCATCGACCGGTTTCGGGCGTTCGCCCATCTTTCGGATACATTTGTCACACAGTCTGTGTTATCACATTGAGTGACAAACGCATCCTGAAGATTGGCGAACGCCTGAAACTGGTCGATGACAACAAAAAGAAGCAGGTTATCACGGAAAATGTCTCTGATGCTTTCCAGCTCTGCGGAACCAACCACAACAACAAAAATCGTTGGAGCCTGTTTTAGAAAAAAACTATTACAACATTGAAAAATACTTTTTAGTAAAACCGCAATTCCACGCATCGATTTTTTCTTCAAACTTAGAATTTCATAAACATAATTAATTCTAATTATTATTTAGATGAAAAAATTGCGTTATAAACTGAAATTATTACATTAGAGGACAATCTAATCTCCTCCATCATAAGTGCCCTAAATGCATTTTTTCGGAGAAATGTTTCAAATAAAAATTGTAGTTCTTTGTATGTGCTGTTGATAGATCAAGTTTAAAGAAAATTATTGGAGGCATTTTTCAGAAAATTGCAACGAAGTAAAAAAAAAAAAAAACATTCAGTAAAATAGTACTACATAAGAGGGAATTTTGACAGATAATGAATTTGACGGATGAGGAATTTTGACAGAAATTCCATAACGATGCCCAAAAGGAAAATCAAGTTTGAACTTTTTGTGATTATTCTAAAAACTATTTTCTGGTCTCAGGAGACCTCAAAACGGATAT
The DNA here is from genome assembly GCA_011037195.1 of Triatoma infestans. Taxonomy (NCBI): domain Eukaryota; kingdom Metazoa; phylum Arthropoda; class Insecta; order Hemiptera; family Reduviidae; genus Triatoma; species Triatoma infestans. The sequence continues at coordinate 116,166 of JAAEAF010003649.1, read as the reverse complement.
TTCCAGTGAAAATTCCACATCGAAAATTTTACACGATTACAATACTTCCTCTTACTAGGAGTATAATGGAAAGTAAATAAAAACTCGTGTAATTAGAGCCAAGTTATTTATAGCGTTCTAGAGATAAAAGTAGCTAAATATATAAAAGTGAATGTATTTTTTCATTTGAAATTTTCACATCTTTAGTATGTGATAAAAATTTAGTAAACGGTTATTTCTTGTATAATAATATAAATGTTTTCAATAAAAACGAGCCATATCCTGTATATTAGGGAATCAAGGTGTCAGTTGAATAGTTTTAGATACCGATCTATTGGTAATTTTTGAACCTGTTTGTTTCCGTTCATTACTTTTTTTTTTCATTTATATGAATTTGGAATAAATAAGTGGCTTAATTTTATTTTGAAGCAATACAGATTTCTTGATAAGCTCACACAAAAATCAGCTACTGGCATTTCTCTGAATGTATTCCTTATACGCAGTTAGTCTGATTTTTTTTTTTTTACTTTCTCTTACTAAAGTAAGAGGAAGTATTGTGATCGTGTCAAATTTTCGATATCGAGTTTTCACCGGAAGTAATTATAGTTTTGAGGTTTTCCGTATCCTAAAATTTAGAACATGGTCTGAAAATATATACTTGACATTCCATTTTGGTATCATCATAGGATCCAAAAAGGAAATTACCTAACAAAATTCCACACACGAAATATGGTCTTCACTTTACTGAATTATTTTTCAGTTTTTTTTTGCAATTTTCTGTTAAACTGCTCCAACGATTTTCTTTGAACTTTAGTATATTAACTACAAATACTATGAGCTCCAACTTTTATTTGAAATATTTCTCTGGGAAAATTTATCCATGAGATCTTTCGGGAGTGATGAGGGGGCTACGTTTTCATACAGAGTCAATCACTTTTATTCAGAACTTTTTTTCCAAGAAGTTAATTTAAAGAAGTTTGTGTGATTAGAGTGTATGGTTTGCACTCATTTTAAGCAGAGTTATTTTGATTATTGTGGGTATATTTTGTTTTAATGCAGCCACTTACGTGTACCCAAAAAGATTTTTTTTATTTATTTGTACTTTTTATCATTTTTCAATGTTTCGACCATTATGGTCATCTTCAGGCTGTAATATTGCAGTATTTTTTTCACTTTTACATGTCAATTAACATTTATCTTATTATATTATAATAAATATAGTTATTCCTTATATTTGCCCTACAATTAGTCTATAAGTTTGAGCTCGTGTTCGTCGTCTTTATATATATATATATAGTGGTGTGCCCACGTTTTTGTGAAACGTCGTAAGATTTAACTTATTACATTTTATTATTAATTAGATTTGATTATTATAAGGGGATTATTTCACTGCGACTTGAAAGTTCTTCTGTGCCCCCATCGAGCAGTGCGACTTGAAAGATCTCTTGTGCACATCCGAGCAGTGTTCTCTAGGTACAGACAAGTGTGCCCATTACCGGACAGTGAGCAGTAGAGGCTACAGTGAAAAGAAAATGAAAGGCAGCATGCTGGATTTGAACCCGGTACCGCCGCATTGCTAGTCAATTGCATCCCTTCTTTCTCCCATGACTTACGCCAATTAACTAGAGACGGAGGCCGTATAGTTTGTGTACAGTGTTTTTCCTTCTATAAAGGGTAGTTTAAGTGCATTGTGTACTGTTCTGACGAAGTGCATGGAGAACTGAGCTATGGTAACCTATGGGGTCGCTAATCCCCAAGTAACACCCCTTGCTCTCTGGCTGTGTTACTTCATTTTATTATTATTAATACAATTTTAAATAATTTAAAAACAAATCGGAATAAAAAATAAATTAATCTTGCAATCAGAGAGCTAACTTATCTTCTACTAACTTTTTTATTTTCCTTTTATTATGTGAATTGGTGTTTTAGGCACATACTATTTCAAGAAAGAACTGTTATAGGCCAGCCTTGCTTTTTATTGCTTACTGAGTGTTAGTGGGTGATTATGGTTGATTACATTGTTGCTGTTTACACGTTGTTTTTTTTTATGTTAATATATTTAATTTCTAATATTGTTGTTAACTGTAATTACAATTGTTTGGTTTTTGTCATTTTTTGACGCTACTTTAGTTACGAGGCACATTTATTTTATTAATTACTTACATTGTTGAGTAAGAACCTCTACTTAATTTATCCATTACAGTTCGTTACTGATTTGAGTACGTTATTTTCTATAGGCTCTTCTGTTTAAACGTGCTATTAGGTCACTCATATTATAATATGTTACTTTTCCTATTCGAAACTCTACTCTTCCCCAACTTATTTTATTTATTACTAGCTAAAACCGGCCACGCTTCGCTGCGGCTCAGTTTGATTTTAATTATAAGGGAGGTAAATAGATGTATGATAGTTAACATAGATTCAGCAAGAAAACACATCATTCAATTTAATACCCTACTTTGCGTTGCTGTGAACTGAAAGGAAAGATAGAAAAAATGTTTTTAACTGAAAATCTTTTTCTATTGTAAAACATTTTTTTGTTTGTCTGTTTTCTGCATAAACATAAAGATCAGATAGTTTACCGACTCTGGAGCATGCGACAAATAATTGCCCATGAAGGAAGCATTCGTTTTCTAAATTGAAACGACTTATTGATAGTCATAGCGAACGCAAGGCGTATTGGAAATTGAAGTTGTTTATCCAGTCGTTTAGCCATATCTGAGTGGTATTCGTGGAAGTAGTACGTCTTCATCTTTATCTTCTCTACGTCTAGAAGGTCCAATGAGAATTGTTGCTTCAATTAGATTATTCATCAATTTTTTAACTACTGATCGTGTACCATTGCATAACTTTGGCTGATTGATGTTTAGGAGTAATATAATTGGCTCTCAAATTTTCAAATTTTGAATGTGTGGCTGTAATCCGGGAACATAGAGTGAATTAAGAAATTCCGTTGGAAATTCACAACTTCACTTTGATCCATCACGGAGTAAATGGATTTGTATGTCACTGTTTCACCTGCGATACTGTTTAGAATGATGTAGTTCATATCGAGCACGTCGACATTTTCAGCCGCTAGAATGGCTCTTTTGCTTAACAATGAGTGATTTTGATAATTTCTTTCGATGCTTTGGAATACCTCACACCAGTCTTGCCTACTATTATTGCGCGAGACTGGTGTGAGGTATTTCGTGACTGGTGGCGGTGAGACGTACATATAAGTAGTTGAGAAAGAGGTTCAAAGAGCGCGCCAACATCGCAACGCTGTCTGCGTCTGTCTATTTCTGCCAATCTCGCGAAACGCTCGGAATTTTCCGTTTCCGTGGGAACATCGGAATAAAAAGTTTATATAAACACTCTTATATAGAAATCCAACGTTGTGTACAAATTTCAAGTCAATCCATCCACTATTTTTCGAATTTTGCGGCCACAAACATACGGATGCTGAATTTTTATATACTCGTATATAGATAATTTATCTGTTTTTTTTGGAATTTTGTTTTATATTTCCAAATTTTAGTTATCCTAACATTATGTGTTTAGGAGTGTTTTTCTAAATGCTGGTGTTGAGATGGCTGTTACTGGGTAGGTACTGTGTGCCTGCTATCATATTTGGTGTTGTATTTTCTCTTTTGTTATTGATTATTAATTACAGAGAATTTGTATCTAGTTTTACTACCAAACAAAACACTTTGTCATTAACCAGTTTTTTTTTATTGTATGTGTCATTTATTAAGTTTATATTCTCCAATAAATGAAATTGAATAAATAAAAAAAAAGTATATATTATAAATAAAATATATTTAATAATACAAATTGATATAAAATTGAAAAAATTAAATATTTAGTAAAAATTAATTAGTTTGAAAAAAAAATTATCACTTGTCTGTGTAAACTGCAGTAAGAGAAAGTCGTGTGGGTGTGTCACATCTGATTTTTTTAAGGAGTTATTTAATAACTCAGAATGTATAATATGTGTGTGTGACTCTGTTTGGGTGAGAGAAAGAGTGATTTTGTGTGCTTAAAAAAATCGTTTCGGTCCATTGCTATTGTAGTGGAAGAACGAAATGGAAAAATAATAGTTTTGTGAAAATTAGATAGTTCAAATAGTGTATTTAGTGATGGGGATAAATCCAGATATTATACTACAATCTAGGTCAATGCAAGCCAAGTGACAAAGGCGCAAGAATCCGTTAAATTAATACAATGCCATTTGCCCAACTGTTTTGTAAGAGAAGGCATTCTTTCGGACAGTCTGCATTCTGCTTTCCAAGCTGGAACACCACTTCAGGAATCGCTCTGTTAAACTCATGCGAGATTTGACTTTATTCTAGATAAACATCTGATTTTTTAAGATATAGTTGTGATATTGTAAAATACTTAAATTTGCTTAGAGAATAATATATTTATTACTTTCTCTTACTCCTAGTAAGAGGAAGTATTGTAATCGTATCAAATTTTCGATATCGAGTTTTCACCGGAAATATCCGTTTTTGAGGTCCCCTGAGTCCAAAAAAGTGGTTTTTAAGCGAATGGTCTGTGTGTGTGTGTGTGTGTGTGTATGTGTGTGTGTATGTATGTGAACAGCATAGCTCAAAAACGAAAAATCGTAGAAAGTTCAAACTTGATATTACGTTTAGGTATCACCATGGGATCTGACGGTGCGTTATGTGTCAATATTCCTCAACCGGAAAGTACCACTTTACTAGTTGTTTTTTTTACGTTTTTGCAATTTTCTCAAAAATGGCTCCGAAGATTTTCTTTAAACTTGCTATATCAACTACACATACAAAGAGCTACAACTTTTATTTGAAACATTTCTCCAGGAAAATTCATTTAAGGGCACTTCTGGGGGAGGGATGGGGTTATTTTTCTCTAAAGTGCTATCACAGTTGATTATACAATTGTATCATCCAAACAAAATTAATTAGAAATAAATACATGGCCAAAATTCCGAGTTTCACTGAAAATTAGTAAACCGGAAGTGCGCTTTTACTGAACAATTTTTTCAGTTTTCGACGAATCTTATTAAATTTGGTACACAAACTATAAAAGCTGTCAATTATAATTTGGGGAACTGGAGTAAGAGAAAGTTGTCTGAGTGTTTCACACCAGATTTTTTTTTTTAAAAACAGTGGTGCTCTCTTGATTATTACTAATACTCTCTGTTAAACATATATACTTACAAGCCCTTTTACAAAACCACTCAAGCCACTGCGAACTACTACATACATCCACACCAATTACATTTCACTATTAACAGAATTAATAATATGGTCTACCTCAAATGTTTAGGGAACCCTCTTTTTGAACAGTAAATTTTCTTTTGAACTCCAGTATTAACGTACTTATTTGTGTTCCTCGAAACTTATCCTTGTCTTCCTTCTTTCGATTTCCCTTGTATTTTTTTCCTGTCAGTTTATTATTTTTTTTTTTTTTAAAAACTAAATAAAGTCTACCGTCTATTTTAGATCCGTTAACCTTTTTCTTTTTTTGCAAAAAACTTAAATTGCGCTGTAGACAGTTAGATAACAGCTTTTTCTTTTTTTTTTATCATTTAAATGATGATACAAAAAGAGAAAAGAAAAAGTTATTTTTGTTGAATAGAAAGTAGCTACAAGTGTCAAATAATCAGAATTGATTCAATTTAAGTCTTAAATGATAAAAAAAAAAAAAAAATATAAATAAATAAATAAAATAAAAAATTTATACATTTATCATTTCAAAATAAAAAAAAAGAAAAGATTTATTAAAAAAGCTTCACACATATTTATTTTAAAAGAAAAAAATAAATTACAATAAAAATAAAAAAACTTGGAAGAGATTAGTTCAGAGATGTGAGAGATGTTTTATTGAGGCCTTATCAGAGTCATTCAAGCGCATTAACAAAATGTCCTATATGATTTCAAAATGGTTCTAACGGGTGTTATCCTGGGAGAATTTCAAGGATTTGATTTAAGGACATATCATTTTTAAAATGACATGTGACAAACCACATATCATCTTTTCTTTTTTGTCTTTTTTCCCATTCATTTTGAAATTTTTTTTTCAGTAAGGGATTTGATCAATTTTAATATTTTAAAAAGCGTTGGTATTTCTTCAAATAAATTTATGATGTTCCAATGAATTAAAAAAAAAAAAAAAAATAACACGTTACAAATCTGTTTGGCTTATAAGTGATAAATTATTTATTTACCATTCCCAATATTGGTGTACCATTTTCCAGACTGGATCTAATACCAGGATGGAATCTCTAAAGGCCAGGGTCATATTAACAGATAAACTTTCAAAAAATGTAATAACAGATTTACAATTTATTATTAGAAATATTGTAATTACAATATTTATATTAAGTGAATATAAGGAGATTGCAGGTTCTGGCTTCACTGAAGGTCAAATGATTTTTGAAGTTCCGGTGCTCATGGAAAGATGTGTTATTATTCTATTTCATCTCTAAAAAACGTTAATTTTTATATATTTTCATTTATAATTCTCAGATTTCTTATCGTCTGTTAGCTGAGCAAATGTGAAATGCACAATCAAAATTAAAAAAAAAAAAAATAGATGCACTTCGATGCTTAAGCTAGTAGTTAAGAAAGGTTAACAGTGGCGCACGTGTTGGAAGGGTGTCAGAAACTGCACACAAATAGGGAAAGAACAGGCCTGCCACATGATACGCGCTATTCTACAAGAGGGTTCTCCTTATTAAACGAGGCATTTTCTTACATGAAAGACATCAATGTATATAGTAAAATTTAAGCTAGTAGTTAAGTTAAGTAAAATTGAGGATAATTAACCATCACATTTATGGTTGACGGCGCTGTATGTACTCTCTTCCTAGGCATAGTGGCGTGTATCTATACACGTTTAGACTCACTTTTCCCCCTTAAAAATTAGGGCACAAATGCATATGTTGCATGTGTGACAACGTAGTGTTTTATCTACACACTAAAGCATTTTTTTTACATGTACATAAGGACTATACATATTATATTTATGTATATATATATATATTTCTCGTTAAATGTCTGTTTCAATGTCCTCGTGACTGATGAGTACTCTGTGTGTCCCAGCAACTCAACTCAGTTGAGCAGCCTCACTGAGCAAGGTCGTGTATCTCTCTGAGAAGGAATATAACAATACTTCACCAAATTAGGTTAGTTACTTTAAAGAAGAAACTATTCACGCAAATATCGATTACTTTCGCTTTGTGTGAATGTTTAGTGTGAACGTTTTAATTGGTATGAACGTATTATTAGCATGGATGTATTTATTAACGTGAATGTATTTACTGTCGTATAGTTGGTTAATGGTATTGCTGGAATGTTTAGATTACTTTTAATCTTGGGATTGAAAGAAAAGTATTTCAACCCGATATTTTGAATTAATTTTGTATTTCCCCCATTATTTTAGGGAGGGCAGGAACATTTGTTATAAACAGGTACTGCATACCACCTTTAGTTCAAATAGTAAATAGGCTCATTGCGCCGAATTTGTGCCTTTGAGCCTCGCTGTTGGCCGTCGTCGTTGTAGGAGTGCTGTGGTTTGGTTGGCTGGTGGCTTTAACGATGGCGAATAGATTGCGGAGCTCTTACGTGGTGGTGGCGGTTGGTGGAGGGCTGTGCGTCATGAACACGGCATTGCAGTAAGCGTGGCATCTATATAGTGACAGTGGTAAGTACTTGTTAAATTGGCACAGATTAAAATTAAACAGATAAATGTGAGATAAAGGATGGCACAAACAATATTCCACACTCCTCCTAATCAACTAGATGGATGACACCAGAAGGGGTGTGTGGAAAATATGTCTATTATCCACGGTTGCACCTTACCTTGCAATGCCAGTGTGGAAGCCAATAGGATTAGCGTGTGCTATCCCAGCTCTGGTGGCTTAAGAACGAGAGGAAAAAATTGTTTAGGGTCACTGATAACCTTAAAGTTGATGCATCCAAGTTGACAAAAAAATAGATGCATTTAGAGACAGTTAAAACCAGGCAACAGATAACAAACCATTAACACAATAATACCCTAATAAAACCAACAAGAAGGCGACAATGAGATTCAGCGAAGTGTTACTGCAAACTTCTACGGATCAAACATTGCAATCTAAAATCCTGTTATTGCTTCGTTCTATTATTACAAAAACCTCCACACTACCTTAGTTCATAGCCTAAAAACCTTATCAAAATCGTTTCTCAATCTAATATCCTGAAATTTTACTGGTTATTTATCATTCAAGACAAAAACAAAGCCTTAGACTTGCTCTCAAGTAAGAAATTGCTGAAGAATTTACGAAGGGCTATATATATATCAGTGCTCGGCAAACGGTGTGCCACCGCCCCCTTAGTATAATAGTAGATACAATGCAAGGGTGGGTGGCCAGCCCGTAAGCTGGATATGGCCTTTCATGTATAATAAATATTTAATACCAATAAAAATAATAATACCAATAAAAAATTAAATAAAAGCATAACAGTGTGGAGCCGCTTTGAATAGTTCCGACTTTGAAATAAGAAATACACTTTGCCAGTGAACATCAACATTTTCAATAAAAGTATTAAAGGTGCAGGGCCGCTTTGTATCATTCCGACTCCGACATTGAAAATGGTAGAAGCTTTTTTAATTGAGTGGACGATCCGCTTCAGTGCAATTAATGAAATAAAATGCTTTTTTCAGGCATTTTGTTCCCACCGCTATCGCCCAGCATGATTACTTGGATAATCACTGCCGCTGTTATATCGCTGTAGTGTGTAAAGTAACCGTTCATGTTTGTTCATGTTGTAATTTATTTTTGAACCCCTCTATATATGGATAGGTTTTAAGTACAAAACATTCAACTTCACGGACAGATTATGAGGAACCCAGCACAAGCGGCGTTATTAGAAAAACCAAACTAAATGTTATTGTGCGAACGAAATATAAAAAAGATTACATTTGTTATGGATTGTCATGGTATGATGAAAATACGGCTCCGAAACTGCAATCATCATTTAGGAAGCATAGCTAACAAACGAAGCAATTGCACCGAGTGTACTGAATCGTCATATAATTTCAAAACATTGTTATTACGCCAAGAAGGATAATAAATATTTTCAAAGGCATTTAGCTCAAAATTTAAAACAGGGGCAATTCATGACATAGAAAGCAACAATTCCAAAAATGCCTTAGAAGCTAGTTAGAATCAAATATTGCATTCTGAAATCTTGTGTATAAGTGTTAATGTAAAACTAATTGCACGTCAGCAAAAGTACATACTACTGGTGAAACAAACTCTTTTAAACCAGCATGAATGAAAATTGTTCAACACATGCTTGGACCCAAAGCAGTTAAGGAGGAGAAGTGAGTGAAGTTTCGCTGTCAGCTGATAGTATTCAAACTTACTGACCTCATTTAGAGCGATATTTTGGGTACACTTATTTCAAAATTGATCACAATTGAAAAATTTGTCCTACGAATCGACGAATGTACTGCATGGTTGAGGAGTAACAGGGAGCTGTATTAAAGGTTTTGAATAAGCCGTGTTAGAGTGGTAAGTTAGTGGGTGAATGTAGGCAAAGACTTAATGGCCTCGCTCAGGGAAACAGAATGGAGCACTTCTGTGTCCCAGACATACGGGTATAGAGGGCAATGAAAGGAAGGATGAGTTGGCTAAGGTAGGATCCTCTCTACCATTTGTTTGTGTTCCCGAGCCAGCAAAAGCCATCACCAAGCAATTTCTTAAAAGAAGGGTCAAACAATGGAGGAATAGGGAACTGAAGAAGCACTGGAGAGAAATGGAAGGTTGTTTCCAAGCTAAGAGATTTATAAACGGTAAAAGACAAGGGTACTTGAAGCATGTTTTCTCCCTGAATAGGATAGAATAATTGAGTGTTGTGGTAGGTGTATTGACTAGAAACACTTGGGTAGCCGGCCATTTACACAAAATAGGCAGGACTAGTCTTTTGTGTCAGAATTGTGTCGAGGGCTATAGGAAAAGCGGTGTACTACTTCCAAGATAAGTGTCCCCATTTCACTAATACGAAGTGCCCTATATTTGGGAGGGCAACACTCTCAAGAGAATGCTTGAGAAAGTTGGAGATTAAAGATATTTTAAGATACTGAAGTCAGACCGGTAGATTACTAAAGGAGGCTTCTTAGGAGCGATATTTTTTTTTTTTGAGGCTTGAGTCTGCGCGATCGGGCACGTATATTGATGATGACAATAATATATACTCAGCGCTTGCTCAAACAGAGAATCGAAAACTCCTTAATACAATGAGAAACAGTCCATTGAGATTGACCTTAAAACCGAAAATCGTTAGAGGAGGCAGTTCCTGCCGCTATACTAGATGTCAGTGAAAACTGTTTTTATTGGAATTGCACAGTACTCAATGACAAAAAATTCGGCAGTAATCGACCTATTGTGATTTGATACAAAAGAAAACTAATACAGTATTCCTAGTGGATTTTTCAGTCCATAATGCGGCAAACAAAGACTGCACTGTTAAAGAAAAGAACGAAATACCAAAGAACTACAGAAGAAATAAATAAAACTGCCGTAAACAAAGTATATATAGTTGTAGTAGTTATTTCTGGGCTAGCTGTGGTGCCAATGGAGCTGAGCCAGAGTGTGGGATAGTTGCAGCTACAGGATACCATCATTCTTGTAATACAGAAAGACGTATTGCTGTCCATATACCAGTTGTTCATTATGCGTTCCTTTATGGGAAACGACGAATTAAAATTAGAATGTGAAAAGAAATACGAATCACCAAAATCGATACAAATGAGCATTTTTACCTAAGTGCCATGCATATTTTGGAAACCCATAAGTTGTAGAAGGAAAAAAATCAGAACTCAAATATTTAATGTATAAAAGAACGATGTTAATGTATAAAAGCAATGTCTGTAAGAAAGGAAATTTGAAGATCGTGAAAATAGAAATTGAAATAGAAATACAGGATAGAGGAAAAGAAAAAAAAAAATAAAGAAGCGGGCAAGTATAACGATTTCCAGGGAATAAGAGTGAAGGAAATATACAGGACAGAGCGCCAGTATAAAATCGCCGACTCATCGATATGATGCTGTTAAGTATAGCGCAAAGTCTTCCCTGGCGAGTCTTTATACTCTCTTCCCAGCCTTCTTCAATGCTCAAACCTTCGCTTTTCGGTCTCCCTTTTTTTTTACAAACGATGCAATCGGCTACTTTGGAGGGAGGGAATCAATATAAATTTGGTGAACGTTTTTGGGACTGTACGTATAAATGGGAAGGAGGGGTGGTTATGATGGTGGGTACAGTTTCCTTGCTTAGTTTAGGTGGGATAATACCCACTACCCTCTTCTATTCTATTCTATATTATTAAGACAGGGTATATAGAAGAAAGAGGCTATATAAAGCTGGATGGTTAGTATACCAATGGTCTTTGTGTAAGTTTAAGTTTGTGTGTGTGTGTGTATGTGTGTGTGTGTGTTACGAAGGGTTAAAGGAATGCAAGGGAGAATGAAAGAGTGAGAGAGTATTGAGTGTGTGAGTGAGCAAGGAGGACCTGCCGTTCTTGGTTAGCCTCCCTCAGGAGCTCCTGTAAGTCGCTGAGTGCCTAATAAACATAACTTTGATGATGGGGCTCGCTTCGTGTCTCCTTATCTAAATTACTTGTTATGTCCGCAGCTGGGATGGCAAGAATTAAGGCCTTCCTTCATCTTTGCCAAGCATTATCAAGGTTGTGACTACTTCACAAACGTCCAACAGCTTATACATATGAAGATTAATAATTTACTCGATAAGTGAACTAAGAAAACTCCTTATCTGCATAAGGAGGCGGCAAATGGATTGCACATCTACAATCATGCTTCTTCATTAATATACATATACTGTTAAAATATTATTGGTTAATAAATGCCAAAATTATTGAAACTTTTGTTTTTTTATCGAAAATAATAGAATATTTCAATTTAATTGGAGATAAGAGTTTGTTTTTTTGGTAAGTTGCCATTACATCAAAAAAATTTATTACCATTCTCTAAATGAAATACAATTTTTGAAAGAATTTGAAAAAAACTAAATTTTCATTTATTTATTTAAATTACTTCCAATTAACTAAAAATGAGTCAGCCAAATTTGAATACATATTTTAAGGAACATTTCCTTTTAAATTAGTTGCCATTTTTTTTTTTAGAATCATATAATTTAGATAAAAATTCCTTAGCTCTATCATGAATATAATATTATTATGGAAATAATATTAATAAAAAGAATAATGATAATTAAATTTATCACTCACCATTTTTACTTTCTCTTACTCCTAAGTAAGAGGAAGTACGTAATCGTGCCAAATTTTCGATATCGAGTTTTCACTTGATATATCTGTTTTGAGATCCCCTGAGTCCAAAAAAGTGGTTTTTAGCAAATAGTATGTGTGTGTAACTCAAAAACGAATAATTTCAGCAAGTTCAAACATGATGTTAAGCTTGCTGGTATTACCATGGGATCCGATAGTACATTATCTGTCAAAAAGTCCTCAACCGGAAGTACCACTTTAATGAATGTTTTTTTTCACTTTTTTTTTGCAATTTCCTCGAAAATGGCTCCAGCGATTTTCTTATACTTGTTATATCAACTACACATACAAAGATCTACAATTTTTATTTGAAACATTTTTCTGGGAAAATGCATTTAAGCGCACTTTTGGAGGAGGTGTTGGGGTAAGATTTTTCACTAAAGTACTATTTCAGTTTATTACAAAATTCTATCATCTAAATAATATTAATTAGAACATATTAAATATTATGTTTTTGAAATTCCAAGTTTGAAAAAAAACTCGAATGACTGTATGTGCGTTTTTACTAGAAAGTATGTTACAGTTTTCTGTTATTTTCTCTAAAACGGTACCGATTTTCTTTAAGCTAAGAAAGTGAAGTACAGATATAAAAAGCTATAACTTTTATTTGAAACATTTCTCCTGGTGAAGTCATTTAAGTGGGCTTTTGAGGGACGGGTAGGGTTATGTTTTCTCTAAAGTGCTACCATAGTTGATTATACAATTCTACCATCCAAACAAAATTAATTAGAAATAAATAGATAGCCGAAATTCCGAGTTTCAAGAAAATTAGTTAACCAGAAGTGCGCTTTTACGGAACATTTTTTTTTTTCAGTTTTTGCTATTTTCTATATAATAACACCGACGAATTTCATTAAATTTGGTGTAATAACTATAAAATTTGTCAATCACAATCTTGAAAACTGGAGTAAGAGAAAGTTGTGCGAGTGTTTCATACCAGATTTTTTTTTTTTACTTTCTCTTACTCCTAGTAAGAGGAAGTATTGTAATCGTGTCAAATTTTCGATATTGAGTTTTCACCGGAAATATCCATTTTGAGGACCCCCGAGTCTAAAAAAGTGGTTTTTAGAATAGCGTCTGTGTGGTATGTGTGTGTGTGTGTGTGTGTGTGTCTGTGTGTGTGAACAGCATAGCTCAAAAACGAAAAATCGTAGAAATTTCGAACTTGATATTCCGTTTAGTTATCACCATGGAATTCGACAGTGGATCATCTGTCAAAATTCCTCTACCGGAAGTACCATATTACTAGTTTTTTTTTTTTATACTTTTTTGCGATTTTCTCAAAATATGGCTCCAACGATTTTCTTCAAAGTTGGTATATCAACTACACGTACTAACAATTACAACTTTTATTTGAAACATTTCTCTGAGAAAAATTCATTTAAGGGCAATTCTGGGAGAGAGGCGGGGTTAAGATTTTCATCTAAAGTGCTATTTGAGTTTATTAGACACTTTTTGCCACCTAAATAATCTTAATTAGAATTGAATATGTTGTTGTAATTCTGAGTTTGAAAAAAAGAAATCGGATAATCGGAAGTGCGTTTTACTTTACCAATTGACTAAATGATTTTTTTCACTTCTTCGCGATTTTCTCTAAATGGCTCCGACGATTCTCTTGTAACTTCTAATATAGACTAAACATGCAAAGATCTACACCTTTTATTTTTAAAAATTTCTCTGGTAAAATTCATTTAAGGGCACTTTTACGTGATTGGCGGGGTTACAGATTCCTGTAAAGTGCTATCATAGTTGACTGAAGTGGAATTAATTCTATCATCCAAATAAATTTAATTACAAATAAATAGATTGCTAAAATTCCAAGTTTCAAGAAAATTAGTAAACCGGAATCGCGCTTTTACTGAACAGTTTTTTTCAGTTTTCGACGAATTTCGTTAAAATTTGGTACACAAACTATAAAATTTGTCAATTATAATTTTGAAAAACTGGAGTAAGAGAAAATTGTGTGAGAGTGTTTCACATCAGATTTTTTTTTTGTATTTACTTTTGCAAAAGATTGTTATCTTATAATAAAACAATTTTTCCAGAATATTCTTATTTTCCTATTCAAAATAACTTACATAATTATTTTCACATCATTGTAAAAATCTAGCAAGTTCGTAGATCACTTTATTTATCAAAAAGGTTTTTTTTATTTATTTTAATTGCAGTAATTAGAAGTATTATATTATATAATTTGTTGTGTCGAATTCTTCGTGTACAAACTATTAGCAAATGATGTGTTGGCAAAATGAATTCGAAAGCAATTTTATTTTCATTTTTCATTTATCTCTTCATTACGAAATAAAATTTGTTGAATAATTAGTCTTTTGCAGACTTATCCCGTCAACAGTCAGTATAAAATAGATTAACACAAGTTATTTTCAGTGCTACAATAATGAATTATGAATATCGAAAAAATGATTGATTTATTGTAACATAAAATAAAAAAAGAATGGGTTGCAAGCAGAGTTCATTTACATATTATATTCCTTTATTTTTGTTTCCAATTTTGTTAATAAGAAGAAAACAAAGATTAGCTTGGATAGCAACGATAATTGGACGCCTTTCAAAACCGAAATACACCATCAACAGGGCCTCGGGGTCTTGATTTACGATCCAGGCCCATATACAGAGACGAAGAAGAGTGTAAGAAAGGTTGGTTGTGTGAGCGAATGAAATGGTAAATGAAACAAGAAGAGAAGATGTGGCTTTCATTCTTGTGTGGGCAAATACCGCAAACACTTTGGGCATTAATCGTTTTAAAGACCGTATCCAACACTCTCAAGTCATTATAAATCAACAATAATACCTTTTAGCCTATCACAGATTTGTAATTCTTTTTTTTGTATTACCTGACAATTTATTATAAACAAAATGTAATTTGGAAATCTTCTGATAAATTTTGTTTAAAGAATAAATAAAAATGACAACATAACAAACAGTGACGTCATCCAAACTGTGTTTATTAATTATAATAACCAAAATTGGTGGGTGAGTGGAATTTTGCTAATTTTTGACTTTGGTATATAAGATTCAAACACTTTAAAGAACCTTTTGGCTAAAATATTAAAATTAGCTAAATTGAGATTTAACCAAACCCTGGAACCCGGGTAATTTATTGTCCAAAAGGAATGTTAAGTATTTTTTACCTAATCAAAAGTTTTTGAGCCAGTAGCTATATCAATAATCTGCTATGGTGCGCAGGTTTTTCAGAATACACTGAAATTGAAAAATTTCAGCGTTTTGCGTTAAAAAACGATTTTTTTACTTCCGATGAATATTCCTAACTTGCAGTCGATTTTTGTGGCTAAAACTTTTAGACATTTTTAATAAACGGTCTTATTTAATATCTAAAGAATTGGTGCAGTTTAATGTAGGTTGGGTTCAGGCTTGGCCAACTAGAGCACAGGAATATTCGATCCTTTTAACTTGGATTCTGAATCAGTCAACACTTGTAGCTAAATCAATTTGAGATTGATTTAATACCAATTAAATCAGGTCAAAGAAGCCCACTTTTCTAACTAAAGTATCAGCCGCTCGTTATCATGTCATTTACAAGCAGCTTGACCACAGTGTGCATTACATCGATTACTTTAACTTAAATAAATCAAGCCTCATTTTTAAACAGAGAATCGAAATGTTGAGTCTTAATTATCACAACCATGGAGGCAGGATTGTAATTACCATTGCTCACTATGTTTATTTTCATACCTATGAAGGAAATTTTCCTTTTCTATCTGAATGTCCTATTTTATCCCCTTAGCGCTTACGATTCTTCGGTTTTAGGCATTTATCTATGGACAGGTGTTTTACTATTCTTAATGGTGAAAACTGGAATGTTTTATATCTATTCGCTACCTCTGCTCTATCTTATAGGAAATTTTTTATCATTGAAATATAATTTCAATTAATATTGAGTTAGTTTTTGTGTTGTTATTACATTTTTTTTTTTGGCTCTTGCTTTAATCTCTGTTTATCTATTTTTTTATTATAGATTATTTATAAGTTTGATGTTCTATCTCGCTAGTTTCTAGTCTAATAAAATATATTATTACTATCATTTTTGTTTGATGATACACATTGATCATCAAACTCGGTAGACCGAACGTGGTCCCAATGTCTTTTAATGTTTGTTTGTCTAAACTTAATTATGGATATTGTATCAATTCTATAACAGAACTATTATTATTATACAACAATAAGACCTTTAGCCTATCAAGATTTGTAATTCTTTTTTGTATTATCTGACAATTTATTTACAAAAATGTAATTTGAAAATCTGATGTGTAGGTTAAAGAATAAATAACAATCACCTGTTACTAGTGACGTCATCTAAACTGTATTTATTAATTATAATAACTAAATTGGAATAATAATTGGATATTTAGTATGGGGTGGGGGATGGAACTTTGCTAATTTTCGACTTTAACATATAAGATTCAAACAAACCTAGCGTATAGTACAGTAAAGTTCCCTACCACCTATACACATATATATATATATACTGGATGCAACCATTACATAAATTACAGATAGTAATTTCAATGTAGTTACACTGTAGGCAGAAGAAAGCGATAACAATATGTTTTTTTTTATAAGGTATTTACAACTACATAATCATGTATCAAGTAAATCTGATGGAAGAAACTATGTACAAGAGTGGAGCTATGGCTTTATGGCTGTCCATTGACAACTCTCCAAAATATTTTTAATACGTAAGGAAGGAGATGTATAAACGGAAAATAGGGAATATAGATGAGAAGAGCTTTGGAAAATTATTAGGAAGGATTTAGTGAACAGGTTTATTAGGAAAGTTAGACTGAATAGGGGGGAAGATATTCACATTATAATACATATTTATATAATTACATATCTACATTTGTTTGTCTCTCTGTCAGCAGATCTATCGGCCACTGACGTTTCAATCTTCTGACAGGGTTTCCAAGGATGGAATGGGAAGAAAGTTCTTGGATTAAAGGGTTATTACGATGGTCTGGAAGGGATGTATGGAATTTTTTGTATCGGGATAAAATGTGGTCGCGGACAAAAAGGATATTTAGGTTTTTGTGAATGATGGAGTTAGAAACATAGAAAGGAGCGTTAGTGACTTTACGAAGAATTTTGGATTGGAGGGTTTGTAGTTGGAGGTAATTGGAGCGCTTAGTTGAGCCCGACACTTCGATTCTGTACGTCCACAGAGGCTTGAGTGCAGTGTTGTAGATTAGTACTTTGTTGTCTAGAGAAAGGCGAGAACGTCGGTCGAGTAAACTTGAGAGTAAAGGTTCCAACCAATCCGAACACTCATATCTTTACCTACGCAGATGACACAGCCATTCTTTCCCCACATCCCGATCCTGTCCTAAGCACACGTAACCTTCAGCAACATTTGCAATCCCTAGAGAAATGGTTTTGCAGATGGAGAATGAAGGTTAACGTCCAAAAAAGCAAAAATATAACGTTCACCCTAAGACGTGCCATTTGTCCTCCAGTTCATATGAACCACATCTTATTATCATGCGTTGATACAGTTAAATATCTAGGACTCTATATAGACAAACGCCTGACATGGAACCCACATACAAGACTGAAACGAAACGAAGTAAAAAAACGATACAGCCTACTCAAGCGACTACTATACAGACGCTCAAAACTAACTTTAAATAACAAAGTTCTTATCTACAATCTACTATTAAAACTAATTTGGACTTACGGACTCAAGTTATAGGGCTCAACCAAGCGTTCCAACATCCACCGTCTCCAAACCCTACAATCCAAAATACTCCGCTGTATAAACAATGTTCGGTTTTACGTTTCTAACCAGACAATAGATTCAGATCTCCAGATTCCATTTATAACTGATCTGGTCCAAATACGATACCGCAAATTTCACACCCGTCTCGCCCATAATTCACCAAGTTTCCTCAGCATCCATTCCAGATAACCCTCTTCGGCGCCTGAGGCGGCAATGGCCTCGTGATCTCTTATGAGTGCGCAGCGAAATAATGTGGAGCGTCACCACTGGGTGATTTCTCCATTCCCGTTATTGTGAGTCATCTCATTTACTTGTTGCTGGTTAGGCAAGCGTACCAACAGTTGCAAATTTTCAAATAAGCAACATTTCAAGCTAGAGATTTTTTGGACGCCAAACTGAACCCAGAAAATTATGATAATTTACATAAGTATTTGTTTTTCAAAAATTCTGGACTTTGCAACTAACTCAGACATCGTATGCTTCTATTTCTAATATAATATATTTCTAATAGACATAAGAGACTCGATGGCACAATAAGCCTTTGATGGCTGCGGTGCCTATGTATAGACCATTCGAAGTTGGAAAATCCAAGAGACTTAATCCAAAATGCAAATTTTAAACATGATTATTTATTAGATAGGAAGATATTTAGCTTTATTAACAATATATACATAAATATATACAATAAAAGTATAAAGAAGTGTCAATGTACGTTTATATTATAACCCCTTAGAGATGTTTCAGCAGACGATTTTAGATGAAAGGATGCACTGAGATTATGGAAGATTTTACTGGGTCTTGGTGATTTTTCATTTGTTTTGGATTATCTGATGTTTTTAATGTTACTGACAGTAGTCAGACTCATGACAAAGGAAACGCAGAGTAACATCGATCTGATCGCGACTTCGTAAAGTAAGAGTTTGTTTTTTGTTTAGACCTATAAGAACATGGTTATTTGAAAAATTTGTATGATTTATTTGAAACAATTATCGGCAAAAATTTATTTAATTAGGGTTTAGGCGGAAGGGTGAGGTTACCTATGCTTCTCCTTTAAATGCCATTTTAGTTCATTATAAGAGTCTAGAGCAACGACATAGTGTTAATTAGAATCAGTTATATTGCCAAAATCTTACTTTGAAGTAAACATTTAATCGGAAAAATGCTTTAGTGATAGTTTGTTGCGAATGTTTTTATCGCAGGAAATGGATTTATAGGGGTTCTGAAGGGGTGGAAGTTTATGCTTGTATCAAAAACATCGTCTAATTAAGTTTAGATTCATCAAGATTGAAGACAGTTTTTTTTTTTTTTTGCCAATTACAACAATGTAAATTGCAATAAAAGAAAATCGTGTGAGTGTTTCAAAACTTTACTTTCTTGTAGGGGTAGTGAACACCCACCACTCATCCACTCTAGCGGACAGAAACCTCTCCTCTCTGTGCGAGAGGGGCTGTTTCTCTCCGCTAGAGTGGATGAGTGGTGGGTGTTCACTACCCCTACATTCTCTATTAAGTACTTTCTCTCTAAGTAAGTACATGCGAAAGTATCCAATTTTCGAAAGTGTTTTTTTTTTTTTATCAACGAATGTTTTGAGGCCTACAGAAGCAGAATTGTGTGTGGATTTATATTATAGTACATGTGTGTGTGTGAACCAGATACCTCAAAAATGAAAAATCGCAAAAAAGTTAAAACTTAATATTCTTTTTAGATATCCTCACATTCATTTTTGTAAGTAAGATTTTGTTCAAAAATCCTTCCTGTGCGGATGTACGAATTTTAAATTCTTTCATTCAAATGTTTACGATAAGTTGAATACAGCTCCCCAATGATTTTCTTTGAAGTTCGCAAACTGATGACATCATCATATATAAATGCTTATCTCTTTTAATTGAGAGATTTCTCTAGAATTTTTTTTTATTTTTTATTTCAGGGGTTCTGGGAAGCTGTAAGCTGAGCTTTCTTTAAGGTGGCACTTTAATAAAATTTATGTTTCTAAATCTAAATAATATTAAAGTATATTAGTGTAAGTTTTTCACATCGGATTTTTGTTTATAGAAAAGTTGATTATAGACAAAAAAAAAATAATAATGAAATGTTTTATTTATAGAAAAGTTATCAAAAAAGAGTGACAATAATAATATAATAGATCATTGTTAAAAAAAAAGTACTGTCAATATGATAGCAATAATTTGAGCAAAAGGTGAAACACATTATATGAGGCAGTTAGATAATGGGACTATATATTCTATTCTACAGGTCTATTCATAATGGATGGAAAAATAAAGGTAGACAGAACAGGCCGACAAAAAGACAGGTGAGAAGATATATTGTCCTAGAAATTTGAAATGGCGACTTCAACTCTCTCTCTCCCCCCACCCCCTGGTTACTACCAAACTACTTCTTAACATTATCACAAGGGCCACTTTAAAAAAAAATGCTTTCCCCTCTCACGCTCTCTCTCACTCTTCACCCTCCCGCCACTCACTCACTGGTACTATATAACTGACGCCATATTTAATTGATTCAACCGATGAGAAGTAGAAAGGTTGTCCGATGTTTTCCCTTTTTTTTCTTTGTATTGCCGCCGTCTTTTGCTTTCCTTTTAATCTCTACGCTGGTTGGAGAGCACCAGGTGAGTGATTTACGTTAGGTGACGTGTATTTCCAAAGCAGAGATATTTAGTAACCGGCATTGTTGCCTAACAGCTAAAAAAAAATAAATTATATTCCCTTTTTTAATATTTATTTTCCATAAATATTCAAGAGTTATTTTTAATATCTCTTTAACCAGTTATATTTACTTCACCAGCTTAATTTATTTTGTACATTTTAAACTTTTAGTCAAATATATAAAAATGATGTAGATTTGCAGGTAAAGAAATAAATATATTCTTTTATAATTACAAAGTAAAAATAAATAAACTATAATATGTCAATTATTAAACTAAAAAAAAAAAAAAAAATCTGGTGTGAAACGCTCACACAACTTTCTCTTACTCCAAGTTTTCAAAATTGTAATTGACAAATTTTATAGTTCGTACATCACACTTAATAAAATTCGCCGGAGTACGTCGAAGTTCATCGACAATTGAAAAAGTAAAAATTTTCAATATAAACACACTACCTGTTCACTAATTTTCTAGAAACTTGGAATTTTGACCATTTATTTCTAATTAATTTTGTTTAGATAGTAGAATTGTATGATAGGGGACTTAAGAAGGAAACATAACCCCGTCCTTCTCCCACAAAAACTCCCCCTTAGATGACTCTAACAGGAGAAATGTTACAAATAAATGTTGTAGCTCTTTATATGTGTAGTTCACATTGCAAGTTTTGAAGAAAAACTTTGGAGCCATTTTAAAGAAAATGCCAAAAAACATAAAAAAAAAATACATTTCAATAAAAACGCACTTTCCATCATCCGGTTTTCTACAAATTCGAAATTCCAACAACACATTTCATTCTATTTAATATTATTTAGATGACAGAATTGTATAGTAAACTGAAATAGCATTTTAGAGGAAAACCGTAACCCAACCCTTCCCCCCAAAAATGCCGTTAAATGAATTTTCCAGTAGAAATGTTATAAATAAATGTTTTAGATCTTTGTATGTGTAGTTGATATAAAATGTTTGAAGAAAATCGTCGCAGTCATTTTTGAGAAAATCGCAAGAAAGTGTAAAAACTATTCATTAAAATGGTATTTCCGGTTGAGGAATTTTGACAGATAACGTACTGTCAGATGCCATAGTGATATCTAAACGGCATATCAAGTTTCAACTTTCTACGATTTTTAGTTTTTGAGCTACGCTGTTCACATATTATATACATGAATACATACATACACACAAACACACACACACACACACACACGTTTTTGGAGTGCATTTATGATAGCGTTCCATAATTTATCTCTATCATCTTGGTGATTATTATATTCAAGGATCAAATCAGGTCGTTAAGCATAAATGTTTTTCATCTTTATAAGTGAATAAATAGAATAATTCCTAGTGAATTCCCAGCTTTTGCTGGTAATTCCTAGTAAGAGGAATTATTGTAATCGTATCAAATTTTCGATATCAAATTTTCACCGGATATATCCGATTTGATGTCCCCTTAATTCAAAAAATTGGTTTTTAGAATATAGTCTGTGTGGTGTGTATGTGTGCCTTTGTGGGTATGTATGTATGTGAACAACATAGCTCAATGACGAAAAATCGTAGAAAGTTCAAACTTGATATTCCGTCTAGGTATCACCATGGGATCTGACTGTAGGCCATCTATCAAAATTCCTCAACAGGAAGTACCACTTTACTGAAGGTTTTTTTTTTTTTTTTTTACTTCTTTGCGATTTTCTCAAAAATGGCTCCAACGATTTTCTTGAATCAACTACCCATACAAAGCTATAACTTTTATTTGAAACATTTGACCGGAAAAATTTATTTAAGGGTATTTTTTAAAGGATGGGTGGAGTCGTCGGCTTCCTTTAATGTGCTATTTCAGTGTATTACACAATTATATCATCTAAATAATATTAATTAGAACTAAATATGTGGTTGAAGTGGCGAGTTTGAAAAAATTCGGATGACCCGAAGTGCGTTTTAACTAAGTAGTATTTTTCAGTTTTCTACTATTTTCTCTAAAACGACTCCAACTATTTTCTTTAAACTTGGAATGTGAACTACACATATAAAAAGCTGTAATTTTTATTTTTAACATGACTTGGCCAAGTCATTTAAGGGGGTTTTTGGGAGAAGGTTTGGGGCTATGTTTTTCCCTAATGTGCTATCATAGTTGATTATATAAATCTACCAGCCAAACAAAATTAATTAGAAATAAATAGATTGCTAAAATTTCTAGTTTCAAGAAAATTCGTAAACCGGAAGTGCGTTTTTATTGAACAATTTTTTCAATTTTTGTGATTTGCTCCATAAAAACACCGAAGAATTTCATTAAATTTGATTTAGTAAGTATAATATTTGTCAACAATTTTGAAAACTGGAGTAAGAGAATGTTGTATGAATGTATCACACCAGAAATTTTTGGTATGTTATTAATTAGTCTTTCATATTGAATGATCGGCCATTTTGAGAGTAAAAAGTAAAAATTAACGAATCAATTCAGTCCATTACTTTGGAGGTTAATTTGCAATTTCACTTTCTTTTTTTGTTAATTTGCTTGACATTTCGTATGCAAATGGACACAGCTGGTATTTTATAGTCTCTTAGATTTTTTTTTATAGATATATTTAATTTTTACTCTCTCTTATTGATGCAAAGCTGTCCCAGGAGGGAAAAGACGTTTTTTTTTTCCCAGCATCTGAGAAAAATTCTGGAGCTACTCTCAAAAATAACGAATCTAGTTAGCGACGGCCAGAACTAACGACTGTGATTGGTCATACTCTCCCAACCAATAAAAATTATGTCTGGCAAGCCTTGGCCATTCATTGGCTGGGCGTCAAAGTTATTGCTGTATGAGAGAGTATTGGGTCCAGTAAATTTTGTATAATGAATTTGCTGGTTTGATTCCGTTATTATAGATAAGTAGGAGAACCTTATCTTATGAAATAGCACTTTGGAAGAAAGTATAATTTTGTTAGTTCTCCAGAAC
>JAAEAF010003649.1:60000-88068 GCA_011037195.1 Triatoma infestans | reverse complement strand
CAAAAGTTTTTTTTTTTTTTTTTTTTTAAATATCTATATATTTCTGACAAAAACTTAATTTCAAAATTTTGATACGATCACAAAAGTTTCTGTTAGAGCTGAGTTAAAGGAAATTAAAAAATGGTTATTTTATATGTTAGTAACTAAAATAACATTTTAACATAAAAATAATGTGATATTTTACTAATTAGATGTAATGTTATTGCGCTAAAGAAACAATTATTAATAAGTATTATATAATAATAAGTATTATATAGTAATAAGTATTATAATATATAAGTATTAATAATAAGTACTATAGACAATTTTTTTTTTGCCTGATGATTACCATTATAATAGGTTTGTAAGAGATTGTAAAGGTTTCTCACATATGTCTTATGTCTGATATAGGACAATGGAGCTAAACTCTCTCCAGGTAGAGAAGAAGACTGGTAGTCTGTTTGTGAGAGGACATTGAAGGGAAATATGAAGAAGGGATGTTCCCTTATAAATGGGTTGTAATACATCCAAGAAAATAGAGTGTACCAAGGAACATATAGTCACATCACATCTGAATAAATAGGTCGTCTGTCCACCCTTTGTGTCGAATAGTTTTTTTTTTTTTATACAAGGAGAGCTGGTTGTTTGTCAGTTTTATTTTGTCTTTCTTTTCACTGTTTATATCAGTTTATCATATGTTGTCATGCTGTAAGCATTGTATCAATAGATATATATATACATAAATAGAATAAAACATAAATAAGGTGTGCTCTATTTTACCTCTTACATACGTATATATATATATGTATGTACATATTTGATTTATTGTACAATTCTATTAAAGAATAGTTTTTTACCATCTTTTAATTCTATAGGAGAAAGTAATGAAATGTTTGCAATCGAGTTTTCATTGGAGACAGTTTTGAGATTCGTAAGGAAAATTGTTTTTCCGGGACTATCATTCATTACGTTTATGTGAACAGAATAATTAAAAAAAAAAAAAAAAAAAAACGAAAGATCGTAGGTTTTTTTAACAAAAAAAAAAAAAAAAAAATCAACAACATTGATATTCTTTAGTGACGTTTTTTTCAGTTAAATGCATCTAACAAAAAAAAAAAAAAAAAAAAAAAAAAAAATCTGGTGTGAAACACTCATACAACATTCACTTACTCCAGTTCACAAAATTATAATTGATAAATTTTATAGTCTGTGTACCAAATTTAACGAAATTATGTTGAAAACTGTTCAGCAAAAACGCACGCACTTTCGGTTTATTATATTTCTTAATAACTCGGAATTTTCGGCCATCTATTTATTTCTAATTAATTTTGTTTGGATGATAGAATTGTATAAGCAACTATGATAGGACTTTAGAGAAAAAAAAAAACGTTACCCCACCCCTCCCCTAAAAGTGCCCTTGAATGAATTTTTCCAGAGAAATGTTTTTTAAAAAAAAGTTACATTGTATGTTTAGTTTATATAAGAAGTTTCAAGAAAATTGTCGGACCCATTTTTGAGAAAATCTTGAAAAAGGGAAAAACAAAAAATCATTTAGTAAAGTGGTAAAATAAACGCACTTCCTGTCATTCGATTTTTTTTTCAAACTCGGAATTTCAACAACATATTCAATTTTAATTAACATTATTTAGATGACAGAATTGGTTAATAAACTGAAATAGCACTTTAGATGAAAACCAGCCGACGACACCGCAATCCTTTCCTCTAATAATGATCCCGTAATCGCTCAACGTTCCCTTCAAGCCCATCTCCAATCACTCGAGTCCTGGTTAACAAAATCCAGAATAAAAATTAACCCTAACAAATCCCATTATATTGTGTTCACCTTAAACAGAAAAGTTCTTCCTCCAGTTTTCCTATTCAGCACTCCTATCCCTCCGGCAGACCACGTAGGTTATCTCGGTATGTTCCTAGACAAGCGACTAACCTGGAACCCACACACCAGACTTAAACGGACTTCCCTCAACAACTGCTTCAGACTACTTGTTAGACTCCTTAACAAGCGCTCCAAACTCACTCTACAGAATAAAAGATGAGTCTATACTTCACTACTCGCACCCATCTGGATGTACGGACTAGAAATCTACGGAGCCACAAAACGTACCAACCTCAAAAGAATACAAACCCTGCAGTCCAAAATACTCTGACGCATAGTCGATGCTCCTTGTTATGTTTCCAACCATACAATCCACACAGATCTGAATATTCCTTTTGTCCACGATTTAGCAAAGCTCCGATACAAGAAATTCCACAGCAGACTCCCCCTTCATCCCAATCCTCTCGCCCAAACCCTCTCCTCCACCACACTTCCAGGCAATCCTACAAGGCGATTGAAACGTCGTTGGCCCCGCGACCTTCTGAGTGACTAATGGTGGTTGTCACTGGATAACTACCATTCATGACCATCACGTCTTTGTTCATACTTTTGTTAGCCTATTTACTTGTTACATATTTATTTATGTAGTTGTAAATATTCAATAAACCAATTAAAAAAAAAAAAAAAAAATGAAACCTAACTCCACCCCACCCCCCGTAAAGTGGTACTTCTGGTTGAGGAATTTGACAGATGATAGCGTACAGTCAGATCGCATGGTGATACCATACATTTTTTTTAATATCAAATATTAAATTTCAAATTTCTATGGTTTTTCGTTTTTGAGTTATACTGTTCACTGTAGTGGAATCGTTTATTGTGATTCCTATGGTATGTAGTAGATGTCTTGAAGAGGGCGGAAGTTAGTTTAGAGATTTTTGGAAGTTAGTGCTCGAATTATTAACGCTGAATTTATAAAAATACACTGTATTTGTACAATAATTTAAACGTGAGTGATGATAACTATTAACAAGAAATACTTAGAAATAAATATGTGATAACTAACTAACAATTTAGAATGATTAAAATAAATGAACTAAGATGCACAACTAAGGAAATAAGTATAAATAAAAACTGTATAGGGACGCGGAACTGCTGCTTGTATAATGATCTTGAAGACGTATTGAAGTATAATCATCCCCTCTTCCAATGGGTCGAAGTTTATATCAGTGTTAGCAACACTCACACCAAGACATCTGTCATAGTGTGCGACCTTGGTTAGTTCGGTGACCAGTGATTTAGGTTAGTGGCCAGCTTATCGTTGCTTGCTTTGATGTAAGGTATTGATTGACCCTTTGTTTTGTTTGTTTGTCCGCGGCCTTGTCTTGAAGACCGCATAGCAATGTGATTACATCACATTCACGCAGAGACCATTTGCTAAAAATTATTTTTTTTTGGACTGAATGGACCTCAATACGGATATTTCCGGTGAAAACAAAAATTTGATGCGATTGTAATACTTCCTCTTTCTAGGAGCAAGAGAAAGTAAAAAGTGAATAAATTATTAAAGCAAAAAAAAAAAAAAAAAGAAGAAAAATCAAGAAAAATACATTTTATTCAATTCAGACACAACTTTTTCGCATATCCTTTTTTTTTTCACCAGCTTTTCATATTATGTACCATGATAGAAACAAAAAAAATATCATTTCACCTGTACCGTTTCTGTCTTATCATATACATTCAAGCATGAAATATTCATAAAATGAGGGAAATTGCAGCAGCTAGGTTCGTGCATGTCCAAATATTTCATGTAAAAACTTGGATGCACCGATCCTTTTCTTCACATTTAGATGATAATTTCTCCCTCTCTCTCTCGCTTTCTCTCTTATATACAGTTTTTCGAATGAACTATTGCTTTCTTATTTAAAAAATTCAGATTTTGATTGACTTAATTCATCAAAACGAAAAAACTATAAAAAATGAACTAATTAAGATAATATATTCATTAGACTCATTACTAAAAAATTATTCAAGGCCTTAAATTAAATTGTTTAATATACCGATTGTTAACAAAAGTCTGTGAAAAATGCGTGATTAAAAAAATAACTGAATCATTTTAACAATGTCATGAATTAAAAATGATGATTCCAGTTTACAGGTTAAACAGTTTCAATTTTATTGTGACGTTTAGACAAAATACGGGCGAATAGCTTAAACACATGAATTAAGATATATTTCCTAGGAAGATTGAAAATCTATTTATTCTCATCCAATAGGTTGTATTTTTAATTGAAGATAGGAGCTCCAGATAACTATTCCACTGATTAAAAGATAGAATCTCCTAGCACCAAACTTTCAACGATTTTGATAGCACTATAATACTTTCAAATAGAAATGTATATCATACCAGTTGCTGCTTCAATGGTGCTGTCAACAAAAGAATGAACATTTTACACACACACACATACATACGATTCCTCTTAGTCCAATAACATAATTATTATCAAATTTAGCACAAATATAAAAGTATTTTGTTGACCGTTGATGAATTATGAATTATGAAGAAATTTGGTGAGAATTGGTCAAGAAAGAAACATTTAATTATGCCAACATTTCAACAGAGCTTCCTGTCTTTATCAAAGCTTTAATAAAAAAAAACAAAAAAAAAAACAATACAATGAGGAACCACAATGCATTAGTAATATTGTAAAATGCAGAATAATAATCATAAATAAATAAATAAATAAATAAATAAAAACAACATTGAACTTACATACAGATAGTCATGAAGATGTGGAGAAAGAATTTTTAAACATACACATTTGTTACATCGCAGAAACATGAAAAAAAGAAATATTAAATGTTACTAGTTTCTTATCTTAAAGCACCTACAGAAATGAAAGTTGGGTTGAATACGCAAAGAAGTGAAAGGGATTTGAGAAAAGTTTTGGGGCGGGGGTAGGTAAAAAGGAATTCTAGAAGGATATGTTTTGAAAAAACCGTTATACAGTGCGTACAAATTATTGGTATCATAACGAAAAATTAACAGAAAATTTATTTCTTTTGATATATATCATTTCTACTATATTTCTTTTTTTCCTGTTAATTTCTTTTGTTAGTATTTTTGTTTTGGAAAAATTAAATTTATGATTTTTTCTTCCTAAAACGTTTCATCAGTGCAGTAATGTTGTATTGGTCATTTTTATTGCTGCAATCATATTCATGTTGATAAATTCTGTTTTTTTTAATGATTATTATTTATTTGTAATTTAAGGGGCGTCAACATCTATGGTCATTGGCGCCTGGAACCTTCTCAGTGCACTGCCGGCCTCCGCACAACGTTCTCTCGTTACAAATAACACTGTCCATCACCGTACTGTCCATCACTGTAGACACTTCCTAGTTTTCTTCGTTTTTTTGTTGTTGTTATTATTATTATTCAGCATTTTACAATATTATTAATGGATTGTAGTTCCTCATTGTATTGTTGTTTTTTTGGGGGGGATTAAAGCCTTGATAAAGACCGGAAATTTCTGTCAAAACGTTGGCATAATTTTCTTTCTTTCTTGACCGATCCTAACCAAATTTCTTCATAAAATTTACCACAATCTTGGAATTTGTACTAAGTTTCAACTGGCTTCAGTATTTTATATATACATACATATGTGGAAGAATATAAACTAAACGCTAGGTTGGTAGCTGTCTCTCCAGAACATATGAGTAAAATTAGAACAAATGAGTAAAATTTGAAGTAAAAAAAAAAAAAAAAGAAATCTTATATGAAAAACTCTTAAGACTTTCTTTTACTCTAATTAACTCATTTTAATCAAGAAGTTTTTTTTTTTTTTAATTGGAACGTTACGAAGTTTAGTATTGTGGTGGCCATAAACACGGTGGTGGGGATTTTACTTCTAGGTATACTTGAACAGCCTTATGTGGATAGCTCAATATCAAAACCAACAAAGATTGTACAAATTTTAAATTTAAAGTAAATTATGGACCCCCAATACCCCACTAAAATCAATTGCTTTTGAAGAAAATGTTTCAATAAAAGTGATAGGTTTCTTAAAAACTATCCAGCGAGAATATTAAGTTTAATAAAAATCATTGTTATTGTTTTCGCAAAAAAATTGGAAAAGCATATACGATAAAAATGCATTTTCACTTAACCGATATTTTCTCAAATTTAGAATCCCATCAATGCTGCAATTTGTATTAATATTATGTAGATGTGAAACCATATATGCCTAATACTAAAGTATGTATTTTAAAGTAAAGCATAACGCTACTGTTCCCCCAGAACTCCCCCAAAAATCAATTTTCTCATGAAAATGTTTCATATAAAAGAGATTTATATTATGTGTAGATAATATTCGAAATATAAAGAAAATCGTTGGAGCCGTTTTCGGCAAAATCACGAAAAACTGAAAAAGAGACATTTTTCCATGATAGCCTGCTTCTTTTTGTGATCATCGACCGGTTTTGGGAGCTCGTCCATCATCAGTAGATTTGCAGTAATAGATTTGCACACGCAAATTTAGTTTATATATTTCTCTGTTGAGTTGAGCTGCGTTGTGTTGAGTGTATCAACTGAATTTGCTTTATACAAATCTATGTTATAACACTGTTTAATAAAAGCATCCTAATGATGAGCGAACGCCCGAAGCCGGTCGATGACCATAAAAAGAAGCAGGCTATCCCGGGAAATATCTCTGATGCTTTCCAGCTCTGCGGAAACAACTACAACGAAAAAAATTAACATTCAGTAAAATCGTACTTCCGGTTGATTGGATTTTGCCCGAAATCTTCGTGGTAGTAGCCAAACGAAATAAGAAATTTGAGATTCCTGCAACCTTTCTTTTTTTTGAAATATTCTATTAACATACATACATACATCGATGAAAAATCTGGCTAGAAGTATGAGAAAGTAAAAAAAAAAATGAACATTTTCTAAATAATTACAGTTTGTTGAATATGTAGATGGGTCCGTATTGCTGGATAACAACTGGTATTTAATCCGTCGTAGCATGTATATTCCATTTGTTCCTGACCGGTTTCAGATTTTCATCCTTCGTCAGGGCAAATTCACCAAGTTCGTGTAGAGACTTCATTTCAAATGTTTCTGTACACTATTATGTTTCGGTTACACTCAAACTTGTTGTTGTATATATGTTTGTGGGGAAGTTATAAGGTTATGTTACTACATGTGTGTGTTTAATGACAAAATGGAATTATTATAAATTATGATTAGACATTAGAAAATAGTGTATAATAAATAGCATGTTTTGTAGGATACTTTATAACTAAATCCAACTAAATGAGAAAAACAAGTAAGGTTAACCCATTTTCCTTTTTGTCATTAAACGTACACATATATTGACATAACCTTCTAATCTTCCGCACATATATACAACCAACAAACCAATAAGTGCGAGTATAATAGGAAACGTTACGTTGAAGTGAACCCTCCACAAGAACTCACTGAATGTGCTCAGACTATGGCAGAAAATCCGAAACCGGTCAGAAACAAATGGAATACGCGTGCTAAGACGGATTAAAATACCAGAAATTACATTTCGGTTGCATTCGTGCTATTATTATTTGGTAAATGCAATATATTTCAATTATTTCAATACAATGTAATCAATTTTGTCATTTATAATATAAATCCATAAACTGTACATTATAAAAAATATGCAGCGCTTTATGGGATGTCGGACGACAAACAACCTGTTGTAGAGGGTAACGAACGCACGCCACCCGTCCCATATACAGAGTAGTAAAACTGTCAGCGGGCCTTCAATGTTTTACTATGTCCCTTCGACTTTCTTGTATATTATTAAAAAAAATAGTTATATATTAAGTATTAATAAGTAACAAGGTTTTTTTTTTAAATTATTTTATTTCATTTATTTATTATTTAAATATAACAATCATGTTGAAATTCTTCTACATCGTTTCACAGTAATTTTAATATTATAGCATCACTTACACCTTTATAGGGTGATTGGTAAGCTAGATGTAGTTCCATTCCAGGTAGGTCTCAAGTTGGAGTCCAACAGTGCAACAGTAGTTTCTCTTCCTACAGCTCACTGTCCGATAATGGACAGTGCACTGAGAGGCCTCGGGGGGGGGGGGTACAAGTTCAGGCAGCATTCATTCAGGTAGCAGTACAGTACCCCTATAACAGTCTAATCTAATCTACCATCGGATCCCATGGCGATAACTGAATGGAATGTCTAATTTGAACTTAAAACGAATTTTCGTTTTTTGAGCTATGCTGTACACAATACACACATAAATACACGCACATAAAAACACACACAACACGCACACACACACGTGTGCACGGATAATTTTCTAAAAACTAATTTTTCTGACTCAGGGGACAGCAAAACATATAATTCCGATGAAAACACAATATCAAAAATTTGACACGATATATTTACTTCCTCTTTAGCTGTAAGTGAAAGTAAAAAAATGTCGTGTGCAACACTCACACAACTTTCTCTTACTGCAGCTTACAAAATTGCAATTGACAAATTTAATGGCATTCGTCAGTGTTTTTTTTTTTTTATGGAGAAAATCGCGAACTAACTGTTCAGTAAAAACGCACTTCCGATTTATTATTTTTTTTGAAACTCGGAATTTTCGTCATCTATTTATTTCTAATTAATTTTGTTTAGATGGCAGAATTGTATAATCAACAATGATAACATTTTAGAGGGAAACATAACTCCGCCTCTCCCTCAAAAGCACCCAGAAATGACTTCACCAGGAGAAATGTTTCAAATAAAAGTTGTATGTGCTCTTTATATGTGTAGTTCAGATTGCTAGTTTAATGAAAATCTTTGGAGCCATACTATTTCGGCAAAAACGCACTTCCGGTCATCCGGTTTTCTTTATACTCAGAATTTCGAAAACATATTTAATTGTAATTAATATTATATACTTGGTAGAATTGTATAAAAAATTGAAATACACTTTAATGGAAAACATAGCTCCTCCCCTCCTCCCAAAAGTGCTCTTAAATGAATTTTTCCGAAGAAATGTTTCAAATAAATGTTGTAGATCTTTGTATGTGTCGTAGATATAATCAGTTTAATGAAAATCGTTGAACCAAGAAAATTACAAAATAATAAAAAATCGAATCAAAATCTAATCAGTAAATGGTTAAAGAATTTTGACGGACAATTTACCGTCTGATTCCAGTGGGATATCTAAACGGAATATCAAATTTAAACTTACTGTGATATTTCGTTTTTGAGCTATGCTGTTCACACTCATGCACAGACCATTTTCTAAAAACCATTTTTTTGTTCTCAGAAAATCTCAAAACTTGGATTTCCGGTGAAAGTTCGATAAAGAAAATTTGACAACGATTAAAATACTTCCTGTTACTAGAAGTAAGGGGAAGTAAAAATTATAAAATAGAATTGTGTAATACACTGAAATAGCACTTTAAAGGAAGCCGACTACCCCCCCCCCCCCAACCTTTAAAGTACCCTTAAATGAATTTTTCCGGAGAAATGTTTTAAATAAAAGTTGTAGCTCTCTGTATGTGTAGTTGATATACTAAGTTTCAAGAAAATCGTTGGAGCCATTTTTGAGAAAATCGGAAAAAAAAGTAAATAAATAAAAAAACATTCAGTAAAGTGGTATTTCCGGTTGATGAATTTAGACAGATACCTACTGCCGGATCCCATGGTGATACCTAAACGGAATATCAAGTTTCAACTTTCTACGATTTTTCGTTATTGAGCTATGCTGTTCACATACATACATACCAACAAAGACACACACACACACTTTCAAAACTGATATTTCCGGTGAAAGCTAGATACCGAAAATTTGACAACGATTAAAATACTTCCTGTTACTAAAAATAAGGGGAAGTAGAAATTCAAAAATTGAAAGATGATCACAATAACTCATGAAATAAATATTAATTTATATTTTAGCTTTATTGGGTAAGTAATTAATAGCCGCTAATCTAAACCTGATAAAACAAATGTTCGTGAGAATTTCGGAAATTCTTTCAATATTTTTTTAATATTTATTTTTCAAAATAAATGATGCTTAGAATTTATGTGAACGTTTTTTGTAGATCTACAACAAAAATGTAGAGCATTATATTAATTTTACGTAATAAACAATTAGGACAACCATTATTAATAAAGTGAGTATAATGAATGAAGTAATAAATTAATGAATGAAATGATAGTTACAATTAACACATAAGACATAATAATCATTAAATTCATCAGCTTTAATTATTCTGCATTGCTTTCAATCAATGAATGCTTCTATTTTAATTATATTATGTTAAAACAAATAAAAACTAAAAATAATGAAGGTCATAAAATATACAATGGTATTATAGAATCCTACTACTAATATACGTATATATATATATATATATAACTGCCATCTCAATCTTTCTTGTTAGTTTACCAGTGGAGAAAGATTCAAGGTAAATACAAGGTCATATTGCATACTCCAAGAAGACGCTAGCACCATCTAACGGACCAAGGATGAAGCCAACAGTTCATGTTGCCTGCCGCTGCGCTGAGGGTGGTCTAAGGATGAACTTTTCAATTTTAGTTTGAAAATTTTCATCAAAATAATAACAATACAATTCATATAAATCCGGTTTTATTTGTAAATTTAAAAAAAAAAAAAATTATTATCATAAAGATGCGAAATTTTCGTAAACAAAATGGCTTTTATATTATCATTGTGGATAAAGCAAGCATTTTATTTTCATAAAAAGAAGTTTACATTTCTAATCTAATATTGTAGAACAACTTCGCAATTTTCAACTTAACGTATGAGTATAGATGAGAGTTTGTTTGCTTAATAACCTTACCATTTAATCAGTGTATAAATATATATATATATTAATTTTCCTAATTACAAATCATTAGGACATCACAAATTGCCTTCAAGACTTATTTATTTTATTAGCAGCATTCAAAAACCATGAAGTAAATTAATTATCACTTCTTGAATAAATGTTCTTATATATTTGTTCTTTACGAAGCATATTGAAGTAAATCACAAAGTAAAGACCTAAATTTAATCTCTTAGAATTAATAATTCATCTCTTTGAATCATCACTACTTTCATTCCATAATCTCTTCAAAAAATATGAATTTTAGAAAAATTACGGTATCTGATAGATAAGAGGAGATATTGGGGTGAGTGTTTCACACTGGATTTTTTTTTTTTTTTATATCTATAGTTACTGTTTTTGTAGTTGATATTTTTGGTGGATTTTTCACTTTCACTTATTACTCTAAGATGAATTTTATTCGATCGTATTTCTAAATGAATATTTTTTTATCGGATATGCGTTTTGAGGACTCTTTTGTGTGAACGAAAAAATTATTGCTATGGAATGGTACAATGTATTTTGTGATGCAACTTTGCTGAATTTTTATTTTTATTATTATTTTTTTTTTTTATCAATTTTTCTTAAGTTCTTCGAAAATTTCATCAATTTTTTTTTTTTTTTTTTTTGGAGGTTCTGGAGAAGGCATAATTGCAGGCTTCTTTATGAAAGGTTATTAGGGGGAAAATCGCTTAACTGGAAATGAGCATTTTCTGAAAAGTATTTTCAGTTTTTTCATAATTTTCGGAATATGGTTTCCAAATTTCCCTGAAACTGTACTACACTCTATAAAGAAAAAAAAAAAACTATTTCGTCAGTAACAATTTTTCGGGATAATTGATTTTTAGGATGGAGTTCTGGGAAAGAAATTGTTTGATAAAACTCATATTTTTTATGGTCTACCGATTTTCTTCAAAAATCAAAGTTTTGGTAACACATTTATTTGTATTTTTAATATTATATAGTTTTAAAAACGAAATAATTTATTGAAATAATAGTTTAAAGGAATGCCTGACCATCCATTCCCCAGAAATCATCAGCAAAATGGCTAAAAAAAAATGATAGACCTACATACTGTTTATATGTATAGTACATGCATTTTTTTTTTTTTTCAGGAGTTGCCACAATACTGAGCCTTTCCTCAACCGAATATGTCGTTCAGTTTTTTCTTCCAACTCTCTCTTTTGACTGCATCCACTGCGCAATGTCCATTTCTACTGAGAGACTCCATCAGGAAATCTAACCAAGTTTTTTTTGGACCGCCCTTTCTTTCTCCTACGTTTCACTTCCCATTTCATCATCTTCCTCGCTACCCTTTCATCCTCCATCCTAAGTACATGCCCAAACCAGCACAGCCTTCTTTCCTCTATCCGCTCCAGAACATTTTGTTTGACTTGCATTATTTCCCTTACTTCTTCATTCCTTCTCATTTCCAATTTCAAAACTCCAGCAGATCTCCTCCAAAAATCCATCTCAGTTTCAAGGAGTCTGCACCCGTAAGCTTCAGTTAGGGTCCATGTCTCTACTTCATACAGCAATTTACTTTCCACAATTCCATTGTAAATTAACTTTTTCTTATGGTTCAGAATATTGCTACTCCACAAAACCGAATCCAGCATTCCAATAGCACTCTTTGCACAGCTGATTCTTCGATTTATTTTTTTATTTGATGAGCCATTCCTTTCAATAATCGACCCTAAATACTTAAAACAATCCACGCCCCTAATTATCTCTCTATTTATCACTAGGTCTCCATGATCACTTCTTGTAGACAGGAATTCAGATTTCTTGAATTTAACTTCCAACCCCAATCACTAAACACCTGCACCACTTATCTGGTCATATATTCTATATCGTCCGGATCCTGTACGATTACTACTTGGTCATCTGCAAACAACAAACTGTGCAGATGATCATTCTTTGCGATAGTCACACCCATTGGCTTGCATTTCCTATTGCAACGCAACTTGTAAGTACACCTTGAAGAGTGCAGGAGACATTGGACAGCCTTGCAATAGCTCCTTTTCCATAGCAAATGTCTTAACCGTTTGATACCCATGCATACTAAGAAAATCATTAGAGCCGTTTTCTAGAAAATTGCTGAAAATTCCTTTCAGTAGCATGGTAGCTCCGGTTAGCAAAGTTTGACCAATATCTTACTGTCCGATCCTATGGTAGATGTAGATTGTTGCAGGGGATCACCGCACTGCGACCTGAAATATCTATTGTGCACCCAGAGCTTTCTCAGTGCACTGCCGACTTCCAAGCAGTGTTCTCTAGCTACAGACAACACACTGCTCATCACCGTACAGTGAGTTATAGACGCTCCTAGGAAGAGAAAATCTAATGGCAGCATGCAGGATTCGAACCTGGGACCTCCACGTTGCTAGTCTCCAGCGTGCTACCATTGAGTGAATCCCATCCTGCTCCCTTGGCTTATGACAATTAACTAGGAACGGAGACCCTAGTTTGTGTAATGTGTTTGTCTTTGTCTGTAAAGTGTAAGAGTGTATCTAGTTTAAGTGTATTTTGTACTGTTCTGACGAAGTGCATGGAGTAATAGTAAAGTAAAGTAAAGTAATGCCTATTTTTTCCGGCGGGCTTAACGTCCAACTACCAAATTAGGTGTCGTAGACGGGGGCGGAAGCACCTACTTTACTATTAACATTTTTTAAACAATATAAAATTTAGCAGTTATACGCTGGACTCGAACTGGGGTCCTCTCACTTACGAGCCCATGCTCATACCACTACACCAACACCCGCCCCAAGTGCATGGAGTACTGAGCTATGGTAACTGAAATTGATTGGTGTTTTGTGATGTTGTAGTAGTGTGTAGCACGAGCGGTTTAGTAAAGGACTTATATGTATGTTTGAGTTAGAGAGAGAAGTATTAATAAATAAACAAGATATCTCACTGTTTTTAAAATAGATATTATTCTCTAAGTGAATTTATGTACTTTTCAATAACACAATAATATGCTTATTAATATACAGAAACTAACTAGAACAAACTCTTATTTTAACTTATAACTGGCACTGAATGTCTAGTTTAGACTGTCTTGAAAGAATGTCTTTAGACTGTCATCAAGACTTCTCTCCATAGTTCAAATCCTTTCAAATAATGCTGGTATGTCTGGAGGGAGTTATTGTTTTATCCTGTTACTTGTCCGTTTGTCTCTTCAGTAACATTGACCTAAATTATATTACCTGGCTATTTCCCCATCACTAAAATACACTGTTTGAACTAGCTAAAATTCACAAAATTATATTACTAAACTATTTTCAAAATTCTTATTCTCTTTCATTTCTTTCTTCCACTACATAACCCGAGGGGTCGCTAGTCTCCCAAATAACTGCATGCAACAGATACCCCTTGTGGGCAAGTCTATGGTAGCTTCTAGACGAAACATCATGTTTGTACATGCTACGATTTTCCGATTTTTTATTTTTTTTAACAATAACGCACACATATACAGACCAATTTCCAAAAATCATTTTTTCTTGCTCGGGCTACCTCAATACATTGTATTTTCCATGAAAATTAGATTTAGAAAAGTAAATAATGCAGCAGGGAAGAATAACAATAAAAAAAGTGATTTAAAGAGAAGCTATATATAAATATAGCAAAGTTGTGTTGACGACAAGAAAACAAAAAAAAGTTTATAGTTTGTAATAAAACCTTAATGACAGACTAACGCGTCATTTCAGTAATTGATATCTCTTTTTTAGCCTATACACCAAAAAAAAAAAAAATTATCCACTTAATTATCAATGTTTATATTTTTTAATAAATTAATTTAATTATTTACACTACTTGGCAAATATCAATAAAACAAAAAAATTGTATCATTCTTGTTTTATTTTGCATTCTTTGCATGATAGATTATAATCTTCTCAGTCAATATTCGTGCATTTTATCACGAGTAAAGTATTCATGTTAAAATAGCGTTGTAATTACTAAAATTAATAGGCAATTATTAATAATAATGTAATAGAAGTCACGTAATATGCTTTTATTAATTTGTATAAATAAATAAATAAAATCACTCGTTTTGGATAATGATTGATTAGAAGAATATTTTTACGTGTACTAGGCTTGCGTCACACCATAACAGCCGCTTTATTATTATTATTGATATTTACACATTTACAATAGTAAATTTGTTAATTGTGGACAATTCATAGAAACAGAAGCGGAGAGGTTACTCAGTAGTGCAACTCCGAGTTATTCAGTTAAGTAGATCACGAGGCCACTGACGTTTTAGTCTTTGTGTTGAATTTATAGGGGATGAAAGTTCACGGAGAAGAGGATTGACGTGAGAGGATAAACTGTTATAAAATTTGTTGTACCGGAATAGGATTTCTAGACGGATGAATCATATATTTAAATCTGTATGGATTGTATGATTGGAGACAAAGAAACGATTTTACGGAGGATTTTTGGATTGGAGTGTTTGGATACGATTATAATTAGATCGTTTGGTTGAACCCTACACAGTTCTGCGCCGTAAGCCCAAATAGGTTTAATTATGACTTTGTAGTTTAGAAGTTTGATCGCATCAACATTTTGTAACGTTGAAGTAGTACCTTTCGTTTGAGTCAGGTATGTGGATTCTAGGTGAAGCGTCGGTCCAAGTATAGTCCTAAATAGCGAACTTTTTGTTCTGGGGGGTAAAGTGACATTGTCATAATAAACTGGAGCAATAGTGAGCCGTCTGAGAGTGAAGGAAATGGTTTGGCTCTTTTCAGCACTGATTTTGATTCCCCACTTGTTGAACCATTTTTGGAGTGAATTCAGGTGCGCCTGTAGATTGCGAGTTGTTATTATGGGATCTTTATGTGTAGCAAGAATGGCGGTATCATCAGCGAATGTGTAGAGAGTGGAATAGTTGGCATATCAGCTGTATAAATGGAGTAAAGAACGGGTCCAAGTATACTTCCTTTGGGAACACCAGCAGATATAGGAGGGAAATTGGAGAAGGATGATCTATAGCTGACCCTGAAGTAGCGGTCAGTCAGGTAGGATTTTAGTACTAAGTAATAAGCTTGTGGTAGGAAACAGACGCACATTGGTTTTTTGGAAATGCGCTCGCTGAGGTTTCTTTCTAAGGGGGATGGAATATTCTTCGTCGCCATTTTGGCCAGCTTCTATATTATATATATATCATCATTTATAATATTCATAATCATTCCAATTTTACAGTGTAATCATTCCATTTACACAGTGTTGGGGGTTTGTCTATAGAGCGTCTTCTATCTCCCCTGTCTTGCGCTAATTCTTCTCTTTTCTTCCAATCTATCCCTGTCTCCGTTCCTTTTCTTCCCTTATTCCGTCCTCCCATTTCAGTCTGGGCCTTCGTCTTTCCCTCCTATCTTCCACCTTTACCCCGTACATAGTCCTTGCTACTCGATTGGGTTTCATTCGCACTAAGTGCCCCGTTCACCTTAACATGTTCTCTTCTACCTTTTCGATGGCTGACCTGGTTTAATGTTGGGCCCTGATCATCGTGTAACGAATTTTGTCCCTTTTCCCGAAATCCTATATTACATTCCCTACCGATCGGAAAACACCATATCACAGGTTCACAAAATAGAGCCGGATTGATATTATATATATATATATATATATAAAACCAAATCCTGAATCCTGTCGTATGCAGATTAGCCTCATCGTGTTTATGATTAATCTCTCTTGTATTTAAAAATCCAAAAATGCAACTGTCAAGCAATGCATGATCATTTTTATGATATAGTGTTGTGCACTCTGTGGTTTACAAAGCGTTCCAACAGGAGATAAATAGACAATTTATTGTTTATTTTTACTTTCTCTTAAGATGTAAGAGGAAATATTGGGATCTTGTCAAATTTTCAATATTGTGATTTGAAGTCCCCTGAGGCCGAAAAAAAAAGTTTTTAGAAAATGATCTGTGTGTGTATTTAAATAGCACAGCTCAAAAACGAAAACAAAAATCACACAATGTTCAAACTGTACGTCTGGGCATCACCATCGGATCTGGAAACGAAGTTATCAGTCAAAATTCCTCTACCAAAAGTAGTACCACCTTATTGAAAGCATTTTTCCTTGCGATTTTCTCCAAAAATGGTTCCAACGATTTTCTTTAAACTTAGAATATTAACTAAACATACAAAAGAGCTATACATTTTATTTGAAACATTTCTCGATGAAAATTCATTTAAGGTTGTTTTAATGGAGGGGTGAGGTCATGCTTCCTTCTAAATCGCTATTTCAATTTATTATACAATACTATCTTCCAAATAGTATTAATTAAAATTAAAGAAAATCGTTTGACTGATTGTGCGTTTTTATGGAAGTTATTTCGGTTTTCTACGAATTTATCCATAAAAGTGCGACGATTTTTATTAAATTCGTTATTGGAGCACAAAAAACGATATGATTATTATTTGACTCTCAGATAAGAATTCCCACTTCCCGAATGATGGTATTGGATGTCTTCCTAAGTCCAGGAACTCCATCGGAAACACCGAAGAATGTTCACTTGATTCAAACGAAGAGCCAGAGTATCTCGCCAAGAAATACCATCTTCGTGCTTACCGACCATTCTCTTCAAAAATTATTAGTCGGTAAGCTGTGTATATTTGAATATGTGATTGGATAACCAATGCTAGTTAATATCTTGAGATTTCCCTTCCTTGGGC
The DNA here is from genome assembly GCA_011037195.1 of Triatoma infestans. Taxonomy (NCBI): domain Eukaryota; kingdom Metazoa; phylum Arthropoda; class Insecta; order Hemiptera; family Reduviidae; genus Triatoma; species Triatoma infestans. The sequence goes on along the minus strand of JAAEAF010003649.1, from coordinate 70,685 downwards.
ACTCTTCCCTTCATAAATCTCGCAAGTTTCGTAGTTTCCAGAATATGTATATAACAATATTTTCTGGAAATCTTGATAGTTGGCATTAATACTCGGTTTTTCATAAACACTTTGAATATTTTTGTTGTTGAGATTTTCCTCTACAATGAGGTTTTTTTCAACTTTCAATTCTTTATATAGCAGCATTTTCCATCAAGATCTTTTCATCACATTCTTTTCCTCAAGCCGAATCATAGACTTCTTTTTTCTATCCCTTGTGTTTTCTTGGCATTTCTTCTTCCCTTCTATCATTGCCTTGGTTATTCCATAGCTAACCTAGAGAGCCTTTCTTCTCCCATCTACCTCGCACGTCCGCTTTAGCCTATTATGATTATTGTCCCCAATATGTTCCCTTTATCTCCATTTTTCCTTTACCTCTTCAATAGTTTTCCTTGTTTCTGTTCCTAGTTTCTTAGCAAATATAAGTTTTTTTCTATCGGATGGGAGTTAACCCGAAACAAAAAACCCCAACTGGGCGACCAGGTAATCTCTATTTTTGACTTACTTCTCTTTAACTTATTAAATCTCACTTTGCCTGCCTATTAAGCCCTTCATGGTAACCTTCATGGTTCTAAAGAGCGGAGAAGCAGACCTTAAATGAATCAAATGTTAGTTACTCCCCACCTAGGTCAGACTAGGAAGGGAGAGTTCGATTCATAATAAATAGAGCGACAGCAGAACAATTCAGGTCAATGTTTATATCAATGCAGAACAATTCAAGATCAACCCAAAGAATTTTATGCCAGATGCATAAACAAATTAAAAAAACAAGTGTATAAATGTTGCTGGGGACTATGTTAAAAAGTAGCCAAAGTTTCGTATTGATTAAATAAATTGTTTTTGAGCTACAACGATTTGTCTCGTTACTTATTAAATGACCCCCGTAGTTATGTTATACCCAATTATAAATCTGGAGAGTACTGGTTATTTGGTAAGATATAGAGACGAATGGCAGAAATGAGGCCTACATCCATTTCAGATTATCGTTGAGGGTTTTGAATAAAGCAAAAGTGGGAATTTATATGGTATATTCCATGTTTCTTGGTAAATTGTTAAGCAAAGAGGTGGGAATTACAAAAAAATGATGTATCTATTAATAATATTAATAATAGGAATTAATAGATCGAAAAAAACCTATGGCGCAACAGCAGGCAGCAGTTCCCACGCCGTTTAGTTCCGACCTTCGCTACCTAGGGCGCTACTAACTGTAGCTTCCCACTTTTTATCATGATGCTGGATCATACCGATTTTGCCTTCGTGGGAATCGAACCCTGAATTCTCGCAAGAAAGGCGAGTGCGCTAGCCACTAGACCAACGCTTGAGGACAATAGATCGAAAATTAATTTTAATAAAGCAACTTCAGCAGCTAACAAACTGTTGAAAGTCTGTAGTATTTTTGGAATTAGGATTTATAGTACACATCAATCCATCAATTGCAACTGAAAAGCGGGATTACAACAGTTGTTAGACACTGAATTACCGAATAGTGCATATTAAGAATGCAATCAGAAATCTTTCTGGATCTAAAATAGAAATGATAAATATAAAATGATGGAATTCTTAAATTTATTTATAATTAGATTTATAAATGTTCAATTTCTGTTATTATAATCATTGCTAAATAATCAGTAAAAAGATAATATTATAACAATTGATTTAGTTGTAAATAGTTCTTTTGTCTAATAATGTTATAGTCGATCCATAAAAAAATTTTACGAAGCTGATTATAACTCCATTAATTCTTACTTATCTGAGTTCAACTGGGATCTTTTGCCAACGTAGTGGACGACCGGTTGAAGTTGCAACTTCCTCCCTCAAATCTTACATTAACGCGTTAATTCAGAACAACAGGCGTATTACTGTTGAACTGATATCTGAAAAAGTGTATGCGAGTGCTGGAACTGTCCATAACATTATTCAGAATAAGCTGCAGCACAAGAAAACTTGTGCGAGATGGGTTCTAAGACAACTTACGGGCGCCCACAAAGAAGTCAGGTTTCAAATCAGTCAACAGTTGAAAAAAACGATGTTTAATTGAAAAATCATTTTTCAGTAGAATTGTAACATGTTATGAAACATGGATATACTATTTTGAGTCGTAGTTTAAGCGTCAAAGCCTTGAGTGGAAGCATACTCGAAAGAAATTCAAGACCCAGCCGTCTGCAGATAAAGTCATGCTTACAGCATTGTGGGATTCGCAGGGGCCTATTTATTGTGACGATCTCGAAGATCAACGAATCATCAACAGCCAGTATTATAGTGATGTGCTCACAAAGAAATTAAGGCCTGCCATTTGAACGAAACTACGTGGACTCTTGACGAAAGGTATGATTTTGCTTCATGGCAACCACACGGCGCAGTTAACTCAAGAAACACTTCAAAAAGTGGGGTGACAGATCATTCCACAACCCCCTACAGCCCCGACCTTGCCCCATTGGAATTCCATTTGTTTGATTCCCTTAAAGAGGCTCTACGTGGAAACATTTTCAATCCAATGGAGAAGTTATAAATCTGGTGCAAAAGTGGCTTCGAGATCAACCCAAAGAATTTTATGCCAGATGCATAACAAATTAGTAGAACGATGGGACAAGTGTATAAATGTTGCTGGGGACTATGTTAAAAAGTAGCCAAAGTTTCATATTGATTAAATAAATCGCTTTTGAGCTACAGCGATTTGTCTCGTTACCTTACTAAATGATCCCCGTAGTTATGTTATACCAAATTATAAATCTGGAGATTGCAAAAATGTTAACTAATTATCAGACAATTAGCGCACTGTCTGTAATGCCAAAGTTTGATTTACGAAGTTATGTCTCCACTGTTGCAATCAAGGATTATACCTAAATACCATGGCTTTATACTTAAGCGTTCCACAACTGCCAACCTACTAACTCATCAACAATCTAGCCTAATCTTCAATTTGACGCGATTGATTTGGATGTACCTAAAGCGTTTGATTAAATATTACAAATTTACTTGAAATAAACTGTAATCATATTTCAGGACTTATTTTGTTTTAAAATTATCTCACTAATAGATCACAAACTGTCCATATTCTTTCTTCCTTTACTCAAAAGATTCATGGTTTCTGGAGTCTGTCCCAGGTCTCGCATTTGAGACCTCTCCTTTTTATAATATTTATGAATGATTTACGTAATGTCATATCTCATGTAAAACACCTTTTTTACTGTTGACTTGAAATTATTCATGTTCATAAGATATCATGGGTTCAAAGTGCACAGGTGGCTGCAGTGAGTCTGGTTTCCGGATAACGGGTTAAAAAATTAACCCTGCTAACTTCTTCCTTCTCTCTTTTTCTAGACGCTCCACAAAATTTAATAGTCAATACAGTTTCCTACCTCAATCATTCACTTTTTACTGTTGACAATATAAACGATTTAGGTATCACATTTCAATCTGACATGTCGTTTTCCACACACACTAAGACAATAATAAATAAAGCTTTCAAGTTACACTCATAATTTCAATGATATTTCATCCGTTAAACAATTTAACCGCTCTCTTGTTCGCTCACAATTTGAAATCTGTTCTTCCGGTTAGTGTCCTTATCTTCAATCTCATCAACACTCACTGGAACATGTTCAATACAAATTGCTTAAACTGTTTTCTACTAAATAAAATGTTCTTTATACCTCTAATAACACACCTGCACTGCAAGAACATACAATCTACCTTCTTTAAAATCACGCCGTATTTATGTTGACTTTATCTTCATCTTCAAACTACTTAACAAACACATTGACTGTTCTTTATTACTTTTGAAACTGAATCTTCCTAAACCTCTCCATAACCATAGATTTCTATCCACTTTCTTCGCGTTTCATCTCACCAATAATAATTATCTACAGCATTCTGGTCTTAGGTCACTGTAGAATACTAATCCACTCTTCCTCTCATATCATGAAGTCAATAAGTCCTATTTTATAGAAATAAATATTTTTATCAATTTCAGATATTATATATTCTTACATAATACTCGTTATTATATATTTTAATTAACTTTGTACTTTTCTAAATATTTTATTAGAATATTTTATTTTTATATATTTTATTATTATTTCTAACTAGCTAACCCGACCACGCTTCGCTGTGGCTCAGTCTGATTTTTAGGCTTAACCATGCGTGATTTTGATAATTTGTTTCGATGCTTTGGAATACCTTGTCTACTAATTCTTCTTTGGAATATACAATGTTGCAGAAATTAGATCGGAAAGTGATTTTTTCCGTTTCCGGATTTGTGGGAGCAGTGCCGTTCGAGTAATTGTCTTGAAAATATGGCAGCTGTTGGATCGTTTTAAAGTTGTACTCTCATATTCGTTGTTAAATGAATTTTTTTTACTGTGCTCCAAAAGAGTTGAATATTTCAAGCAGGCATGCAATTCATCAGCTCGTGTTGAGCGAGGTATCACTAGAAGCGTTTGGCTGAGGTCACCGGATAGTAACACCAACGCTCCACCAAATGGAACTTGATTATTTCGCAATGTATAGTCTTTCAATGTATGGTCTAATGCTTCCAATGACTTCTTATAAGCCATTGTACACTCATCCCATACAATGATTTTGCACGCCCGAAGAACCTTTCCCATTCCTAATGTTTTAGAAATGTTACATGCTGGGTTTTCTGTGAAGTGCATGTTTAAGAGCTGAATGCGTCGTTCTACCTCCTTCCATCAACGTAGCAGCAATACCTGAAGAAGCAAGTGCTAACGCAATATGGCCGTTTGAACGGATTTTATCTCGGAATTTCCCGTTTCCGTGGGAACTTCGGAATAGAGGAATACTTATAAGTAGTTGAGAAAGAGGTTCAGAGAGTGAGCCACCATCGCAACGCGTCTGTCTATTCTGCCAACTTCGCGGAACGCTCGGAGAAGTTCCCGTTTCCGTTGGAACTTCGGATTAAGAAGTGTATATAAACACTCTTATATAGAAATGCAACGTTGTGTAAAAATTTCAAGTCAATCCATCGACTACTTTTCGAGTTTTGCGGCCACAAACATACGGATGCTGAATTTGTATATATATATAGATTGAGGAGGTCTTGGGAAAAGGCATCCATAGAACCATAGTTCGTTTTTCGCCAGGACATTTCAAATAACGGCCATACCTTCCTGCATATGCTGACCAAGTTTAATTTTAATAGATCAACTGCAGGTGTCAGCATATTTTTTTCTTTTTGGTGGGAATATCATCTGATTGACTTGATACTGTTTGTTACTGCACTGTTGCAGTATGTTAACAAATAATGTTGATGATAATATTGCAATTGTAGAAGGCTATGTGAAACGGAAACTGAAAGTTACAGCTTCAGAACACTGAGTTTAATTACTGTTGTTCACAAAATTATTTAAAATATAGTTCTAGCATAAAAAGGGCCTATAATGTTAATAGTTATATTTGCATTTTTTTTTAAATCTAACATGATTTTACTCATAAAAATTATGTTAAATGTGCTACAAACTCATCCAAAACTATGATATTAAAAGAGACTATAGAAACTATAGTTAATGTCTCTGCAGTGACAATAACAGAGACTCAATAATAAGTAACATTCAATATAATTCGTTTTCTCAAAATCAAGATTTTTACCCATGGGTAACCCCTTTTTCCCCAGACCTCCTCAATTACTGTAGTTATTATTACTTAAACAATACTGCATTTATGAATTATATCTATTGTATGATTTGTATTTCTTTAATTATTTTATTCTGCCCAAATGTAGAAATAAATCAATTGGAGTTAAAGATAAAAAGAGTTCAATTTTGAAATGTAATAAGCTGAATAGTGTGGTGATAGGAAATTTCTGCATTATATCGGACAATTTTTTTTCATTGCCCTTCTCTTTCATTTTTACAAGGCGCGCCTGACGTGTTTCAAAGGTCTTTTCTAGAGAGAGAGATAGAAGGAGCGAGAGAGATGAGAAAGACAGAGAGCATGGTCCATATTAAGAGGCGGTGCCTACTGTTTGGTGAGGTAATAGAAGCGGCAACGCATACACCAGAAACCTCGTAAATTCCATACTAAGGGGGAAATACCATCAGAATTTTACTGCTTTCTTCTGCCGTACTATACGGAACTGAATATTGACTGCACGAAATACTATATGTAGTATTTCTCTGTGCAAGTGTCTTTTGTGCGTGTGAATTTCATGTATTAGTGTATGAGTTATTATTATATTGGATATTCCGCAGCAAAACATTTTCTCACCTTCTATCAAGGTGAATATATCACCGGATTTAATCAAACTTGCTGTTTATAGGTAATAGCAACATCGATTCCAAAAAAAAAAAAAAAAAAAAATGATTCTTTTATTTTATGATAACGGAAGCTGTAAATCATCATGTCTGCTCTAATAGGGCAGTCCTTACTTAAAGTCTTTACTTAAAGACTTTAGTTATGAGATTTTTTTTATCTTAGGAAATGGATCGTTATATCCTTTTTAAATATTCCTCCTCTTTAAGAAAATGTATTGCGATCGAGTATAATTTTGGAAATTCATTTTTATCGGAAGTAATTTTTTTTTAATGGTTCTTGTGGCGGAACTTTTTTTTTTAATGGTCATCAAATCGTCAACCCTTAAAATTATAATGAGATGTTTATAAGGCAATGGCCAGAGTAGTTTTAAAGAAAGAAGAATTCTTTGTTGCTCCACGTTTCGGGTATCATAGGTGCCCTACTTCAGGGGCTCTACAAAATTTATTAGAGGAAAGCTACATTATTGTAGTGAAGAAAAAGTGCATAGATTTATAACAACTGAAAAAAAAAATTAAATTAAAGAAATATTAACAAAATAGATTGAACATAAGATATTAAAAACAACAAATTGTAACACAGAAGTTACAGTTAATTAAATTAAATGATATTAACAATAAGAGAAAATAAAATAGATAAAGATATCTTTAGGGTAGCAGAGGAGTGTACGTTGAAAACGTTGAGATTGATATGAAGAGAGAGAGTATTTTTTTTTTTTTTTATTTTAATTTATTTGAAAATTTACAACTGCTGATACGTTTGCGGAACCAGCAACAAGTAAATGAGCTGACTTACAACCATGGGAATGGAGAATCACCCAGTGGTGACCCTCCACATTATTTCGCTGCGCACTTATAAGAGATCACGAGGCTACTGCCGCCTCAGTCGTCGAGGAGGGTTATCTGGAATGGCTGCTGAGGAAAGTTGGTTTGTGGAATTAATGGATTGTGATGATGTGCGAGACGGGTGTGAAATTTGCGGTATCGTATTTGGACCAGGTCACTTATAAATGGAATCTGGAGATCGGAATGTATTGTCAGGTTAGAAACGTAAAATGGAGCATTGGTTATACAACGGAGTATTTTGGATTGTAGGGTTTGGAGAGTATTTTTAAAATTAAATAAAGAAAAAAAATTTTTTAAAAGGTGGGATGGATATGAAAATTTTTTGTACAATAATGTACCTTTTTTTCCAATAAATTTTGCAGAGCTCCTAAAGAAGGGCACACCAATGGTATCCGAAAAGTAGAGCAACAAAGAATTCTTGTTTCCTTAAAACTATATTGGCGTATAAACATCTCATTATCTTTTTAACTTATGCTAACTATGCGTGTAAGTTTTTTTGTGTGAACAAATATCTCAAAAACGAAAATTGCAGGAACCTCGAATTTGATATTCTATTTAAGTACCAATATCGCACGTGACAGTAACGTTTTTGCCCACATCCACATATGCATAAGTTTATTCTTTTTGTAATTTTCTCAAAAAAGACACGTATACTTAGACGCGTAAAAAAAAAAAAAAAAAAAAAAAAACCTATGGCACAACAGTCTATACAAGACCAAGGCTTAATTGGCGGCGATATATTGGGGAACGTGTGGTAAGCACGCCGCAGTTCCCTCGCCGTTTAGTTCTAACCTTCGCTACCTGGAGCGCTAACTAACTGTAGCTTCCCATTTTTCTCACGATGCTGGTTCGACACGGAATTTACCCACACAGGAATCGCGTAATATGTTAATAAAATGGCAATTTTCCAAGAAAAATGTCTTTCCTTTAATGGACCACTTCAGTACACTATAGAATTATACTAGAACTCCAAATTTAAAGAAAATTGGTTAACCGGAAGTACGACTTGGCTGAATAAGTTTTTAATTTTTCAAAATAAACTATGATGTTTTATTTCAAACATTATTTGAATTAGTTTCTATCTGATTGGCGCTGTCATCTGGACTATAATGTATTCACTTCAACAGAACATGTGCCCTTCTGCCACAATATTTTTGTTAGGGCTATGTAAAAATATTTAAGTTTAAGGAGAATCTGTCAAATTGTTGACAAAATTAACCGCAACAAATGAAAGTTGCGTCAGTGTTTCACACCAGAATTATTATCAAACAGATCCGGTATTTTCTATATTATAATGATAAACTTTTCTCCAATATTTTCTCTCAACACTTAGGATTCCTTAATTAATATAAATATAACAAATAACTCTAGCTATTCATGGTAAAGATTCAGAAATGACGCTTAACAATTCCTTTTGTTCACAGAAATAGGTGTCAATAATTTGAATAAAAACATTCAAGTTCTCTTATTTATAGAGACGTGATATCTGGTTTAACGAGAAACGTAAATCATTCTAGGGAATTGCTATTAGAATAGAATAGAAAATCTTTATTTACAATTGTCATATAACAAAAATGAATGGTACTATTCTTTAAAAACATAACAATAAAGAAAACACTTGGTCTTTCAACCGTCAGTGGATCATCTGTGCACACATAAAATTATACATTACTTAATTAATTAGGCAAAATTAAAAGTGAATAATCTATGTAGTTATAAATTTAAACAAAAGAAATGAGAAAAAAAAAAGTTATTCCATTTCAATTTCAATTTTCATCAGAGATAAATCTGACATCATACGTTTTTTATCTGATACTGTCATTCGCTCATTATTTACTATCTTTATATCTTTAATTATCCATTTGTCTTGAAGAATTATGGCGAATTTTCCCATTTTACGAGCTTCAAAGAGTTTTGGTAAAAGTAACTTTCGAGTTTGAAGTATTTCTTTTGAAAACTACTCAGAATAGAATAGAATGCTTTATTTACAATGCTTAATTATATTGCTGTTACTTCAAATTTTTTGGAAACTGGTATGTTGTTTTTTATTAGAACCATTTACAACAGCCATCAATTATTTTATTTACTTAATTGTCCAACGTTTCGTGCACTGTACGTGCCATTTTCAAGGACTACAAATTTATAGTTGACATTCTGAAAATATTATATATATATATAGTACATTTTACTTTCTTAATTATAATATCACATAAATACTAATTTAATAGTCCAACAGAATTAATTACCTTGTTAGCATTTCTCTCTCTCTCTCTCTATATATATATATGTATCCATGTACAGAGGCTTCGTTTATTAATAAATTTTTATATTAAATTTAATTTTAATTTTTTTGGTGTATACAAGCCCATAAGGTGTTGTCAAACTTTTTGTATATGCGGTTAGTATTTTTTTAAAGATTTTTTAAGAATTCGCCTCATTACAATTGGTGAGCCCACGTGGTTTAACGTTTTGAGAATTTTCTTAATTTTGTAAGTTGTAGTTTTTCCTATTTGTTGTGTATGGCCTATAATAACAAGATTTTTATAGATTTATTACTTATAAGTATAATTTCCATGTATAAAACGAATATGAGACTTACTGTGTTAGTCGAGTCACCTTGCTTATAAGCTATTACGTGGTGGACTGAGCTGGGGGAGGTGAACGTGTCCAAATATGTCTGGTGGTTGTGCATCCAGTTTGGTTTTTTATTTACATAAAAACAACTACAGAGAAAGAAATGAAAATAACCTGTAAAGCATATTTAGGCTGGTATCAATATACCGTCGCCTAGAGTTGCTTTCTTACCAAAAAAATTGGTATTAGATACAAATCAACTCAAATGTATTGATATCATTACTATCACTACATTTTTCCTTCTTTTTTTTTTTATATAACAATTATTTTTTCCTACATTCCTTTATATAACAAGAACAATAATAACTTTATAATACACAGCAGTAATATGGTATCCACCGAGCTCAATAATTAAACTCCTGGACAAGGTATAATCTATATTTATATGCTGAGAGGTGATAGAGAACCAAACCTTTTCATTCTTTACCATTTAATGCATCAATCACCTCCCTTTGCGTTAAATTCTTCTTACCAAGGTATCTAATTCGAAACTCGGATAGAACTGGGCAGACTCCTAAATAATAGCAAATATCCTCTATCACATTCATATTGCACAAAGCGCATTTTCTTCAATCTTCACTACGCGCAACATTATAATTTAGATAAATTAACTGGCCACGCAACTTGAAAATAGCTTTCATAAATTTCAGATTATTTCTGTCATGCAAGTAATGATTATCACCTAAGTCTATATCTAACTCTTTATACAAAGAATGATAGGTCGACAATTGCGCCTTTCCTACCATTTCCTCTCTAAATTTCAATTTTAAATTTGTCATTACAATATTTAACATCTAAAGTTACATAATCTAGCTGCAATTGAAAAATTCTCAGTAATTCTTATTTGAAAATCTTTTAGTTTAGGAGTGTTTTGATGAATTAACAGTTCCGTACGCA
>JAAEAF010003649.1:0-57500 GCA_011037195.1 Triatoma infestans | reverse complement strand
TGATAATTAATTAATTAACGCGAAGGAGGCTATCATTTATTGTACAAATTTAACTTGCAGAGCTTTTAACTTAATGTTCTTGCCCATCCTTAGCTATTCGTAAATTTAATTTAAAGATAATAGGGTTGAAATAGAATTATTATGACGTTGAAAAATATTAATTTGCATTTAGCAAACAGGACCATAATTTAGATAAAAGAATTTAACAACTTAGCTGTAACTGATGTTGACAATAAAAATTATAAATTAATTACCATTACTTAACTTAGAAAACAATTACAATATCGTTTTCGACAACTTCAAAATAGTAGATTATAACAATAAAATTATAATTAACAACTTCATCATAAAAAAATGTGCTTCAAAGGTTCAAGATCAGCAGTATTGACCCCTAGATTTTCTCTTCCTAGGAGCCCCTACAACTTACTGTCCGGTAATTGGCAGTGTTGACTATAACAAAGGAACTTGGGAACCTGGACATAACAAAGGAACCTGGAGCACGCCAGTGCAATGAGAAGGCCAATTATCTCAGATGTTGATCTTAATTAGGAAAAAAAAAAAGAGTATAAAAATAGATTACTAATGTAAATAGATACACTGTAATAAAACTAAAAGGAAGGTAATATTAATTTGCTTGTTTCTTTCTTTAGCACATGTTATAGTTATTTTTTCACCTTTTGTTTTCTTTGTAATTGGGCTGAATATTTGTGTAATTTTCCTCATAAATAGTTTAATCACCTCGAAGAAACAATTAGAAGATTATAATAATTGAATATTCTATGTCCGCTTATCGCGAATTGAATGGCTAACATTTGGTTGAAAAATCGCTGACATTTTTTTCCCTCTATCACTTCGTGCTATCTAATCGTCTTATGCCAACCATTTAAGAATTATTTCTAACGTTCTATCTGATGTAAGGTCTTCTTTTTCTTCTTCTTCTAATAATAATAGCACTGTATTTACAATTGAAATATAAACATTTTTTTTTCAAAAAAGGCACGAAACTTATATACACAAAAAAATACTCTTTACAAAAAAAGCAAGGAAAATTCATGTCAGCCAGGTTCGAAGTTTGCAAAATAGTAACTGACAAATTTTATAGTTAGTTATACCAAATTTAAAATAAAATTCGTCTGGGTTTTTTATTGAGAAAATCGGAAAAAATGAGAAAAAAAACCTTCAATAAATACGCACTTCCGGTTTATTAATTTTTCTTGATACTAGGAATTTTAGGAATTTATTTATTCTCAATAATTTTGTTTAGATGGTAGAATTGTATAATGAACAGTGGTAGCACCTTCAAAGGAAAAAAATAACACCATCTCTCCTCCAATAGCCTTTTTAAACAAGTTTACGAGAAGAAATGTTTCAAATAAAAGTTGTAGCTCTTTATATATGTAATTCACATTCCTAGTTTAAACAAAATCATTATAGAGAAAATGGCAGAAAACTGAAAAATACTTTTCAATATATGCACTTCCGATTATACGATTTTCTTCAAACTCATAATTTCAACAATGTAATTAATTCTAATTAATATTATTTAGAGGATAGAATTGTATAATAAACTGAAATAACAGTTTAGAGGAAAATCTAACCCTCCCTCTCCCTTAAAAGTACTCTTAAATGAAATTTTTCCGGAGAAATGTTTTAAATAAAAGTTGCTGTAGCTCTTTGTATGTGTAGTTGACATATAAAATTAAAAAAATCATTGGAGCCTTTTATGATAAAAATTAACAAAAAAATGAAAACAAAACTCTTTGTAAAATGGCAATTTCGGTTGAACGATTTCCATGAAAAGCTTATTCACAGGTCTCCTGTAGCATTTAAGGAAATATAAGTTTGAAGATTCTGCGATTTTTCCTTTTAGAGATATGCTGTCACACACACTCACTAATAGCTAAAAAAAACACTTTTTGGGACTCAGGAATTTCATAAAATAGAGATACTGTACTAAACACTTGAATACTTATTCAAAGTCAAATAGGATAAACATAGAAAGATATATTTAAACGAAACAATAAATAAACGAACAAATAAAAATTCATTATTTTATTTATACAAATGTCCATGGAAGTTAACAGTTGACTCTAACAACAGTTTCAGTGATAATAACAACAGTTTCATAAATAAGTTTCAAAAACGTTGATGGAATAATATTATAACCGCGTAATTTGATTGAATTAAATCACAATTTTTCTATATTCTTATTCTTGTCCATTTTAAAAGCGATATAAGTATTTAACAGAACAATTAAAAAAGTGTACAGATGATGTTACGAGGAACTTTCAAGGCTACCGATTTCTTATACTCTTTCCAGGCTAGTATGCTTGACTACTGGAGTGCGATCTTTGGGCAATTGTTAGAACTTGCTCCAACTTTAGTCACCAAAAACCCGGCAAAGTCAAAATTATCCCCTTTTTTTCACTTTCTCAATACAAAGTGATTTATATTTAATTTATCATTATTTTCAATGAAAAGTGAAATTAGGTTTATAATAAATTAATGTTACAACTAAAAATCAACATTTTAATTATTTTTAATTAATTTAAATTTGTATTGAACATAATTTTTTATGGATGTATATATATATATTAACTGTTCATATTTTACTCTATGCCTAATTAATTTTTATATTAACAAATTTGTGATAACACTACAGGGACTTACTGAATGTAGACTATAAAAATTTAAAAAATTCTTTAGAAAAAAAGTAAAGAATAATGCCGATTTCATTAACATAATTTTATTGAATCCAATCATTATAAAGTCATGTTATATAACCATTTTTGTTATATTACTTGGTTGTAAAACTTGTTATATAACTTCATAAAACTTGTTATGATTATAACTTAATAATTTTTGTTGTAAAAAAAAAAATAATGCAATATATAATGTTACAATATTATTATAATTATTTATTTATTTGTTTATTTGTCGCAGTTAACGGACGAACGGGTATATCTTACGGTAAACTATGAAAAAAAAAAATCTGACGTCAAACACTTACACAACACACTTCTGTTAATGGTGTTAATTATATTTAAAACAATTATATATTTAAAAGGCTAATTTCCTTTAAACCTCAAATTTTACTCATTTTCCTTGTAACATGGACGTAACAAGGGAGAGGGATTAAATACCTATCTAGACATCAATAGAAATGATTACACTGTAGTCCAGAAGATAGCGCCAATTGAATCAACTCAAATAACCTTCTTTTTTTTCTTTTTTTGAAATTTAACATCACTGAATACTTGAAATTCTTTAAAATCAAATTTCAAATAACATTGATATGTATATACGTGAGTGTGTGTGTGTGTGTGTGTACAGTAAACATTCCACGTTTATAGAAAAATCCTTACAAATATTTTCGAGAAAATTCCCAAAACCAATTATATGAAGTCCGCTTTTCCGGTTAATCGATTATTTTTTTACAAATTTGAAATTCTCGCAAGGCTTTTAATATAATAACAATAGTATATAGATGTTACAACCAAACATTGTACCGAAATAGTATTTTAGAGGTGAAGTTTAACATTACTGTTCCCCCCCCCCCCCCACAGAAACCCCGTGAAAATATTTCTATTTCCGGAAAATGTCACAAATAAAAGTGATATGTATTTATGTATGTACATAGGATATGTAGTTTAACATGAAAATCGATGTAGCTGTTTTTGTGAATATCGCAAAAATTGTACACAGTATTCCATAATGTTGCATACTACTGGTCGATAGATTCTGTCGAAATATTTATGTCAGCGACTTTAAGTTTCCAGTGATATTTTTTTCGTTTTCTTAAGATATTTTGATCATATACACAAAAAAACACACACTCACACACATATAATATAGTACCAGATATCCCTAACACATATAATATAATACCAGATATCTCTATAAAGTTCGAGTGCATAATTACAACTTTGTAACTATATTTTAAATAATTTCTTGAAACTTAAAAATGATTTCTTTTTCAAAACTACTATTGGACCCTTCAATAAAACAGAAGGTAAACTCCTGTTCTTTGATGGACTGAACAAAAAATCAACCGTCGCCATAACCAAGTGGATGATGAAATTTTAAAGAATCATTTCCTGTCAATGATATGCCACTGTCTGGTAGGCCTTGTATTAGAGAAGAATCTGTAGCATCAACTGTAGAACAATTTTTTTGTTTTGTTTTAAAAGTCGAAGAAAGTCATTAAGACCTTTAAAAAATCTACTGTACATAAAATTCTGCGGACAAAACTTTACAAAAAAGTGTGTAAAATTTAAATGCATCAAATATTGTTAGAATAGGATTATTACGCAAGTTCAACTTTCTGTCGATCAGTTCTAGGAAAAAAATTAATATTGTGTATACATTTTTACTTTCTCTTACTCCTAGTAAGAGGAAGTATTGTAATCGTGTCAAATTTTCGATATCGAGTTTTCACCGGAAATATCCGTTTTGAGTCCCTTGAGTCCAAAAAAGTGGTTTTTAGCAAATGGTCTGTGTGTGTGGTGTGTGCCGTGTGTGTGTGGTGTTATGTATGTGAACAGCATAGCTCAAAAACGAAAAACAGTAGAAAGTTGAAACTTGATATTCCGTTTAGGTATCACTGTGGGATCTGACACTACGTTATCTGTCAAAATTCCTCAACCGGAAGTACCACTTTACTAGTTGGATTTTTTACTTTTTTGCGATTTTCTCAAAAATGGCTCCGACGATTTTCTTTAAACTTAAAAATCAACCACACATACAAAGAGCTACAACTTTTATTTGAAACATTTCTCCGGGAAAATGCATTGAAGGGCACTTTTGGGGGGGGTGGGGTTAGGTTTCCATCTAAAGTGCTATTTCAGTTTATTAGACAATTCTGTCATCTAAATAATGTTAATTAGAATTAAATATGTTGTTGAAATTCCGAATTTGAAAAAAATCGGATAACCGGAAGTGCAATTTACTTTACCACTTTACTAAATGATTTATCCTTTTTCGCAATTTTCTCAAAAATGGCTCCGACGATTTTTTTGAAACTTCGTATATAAACTAAACATGCAAAGATCTACAACTTTTATCTAAAACATTTCTCTGGGAAATTCTTTTAAGGGCACTTTTAGGGGAGGGGTAGGGTTAGATTTTCATCAAAGTGCTATCCTAGTTGATTATACAATTCTATCATCCAAACGTAATTAGTTAGAAATAAATAGATGGCTGAAATTCCAAGTTTCAAGAAAATTAGTAAACCGGAAGTGCGCTTTTACTGAACAGTTTTTTCAGTTTTCGACGAATTTCATTAAATTGTGGTCACAAACTATAAAATTTGTCAATTATCATTTTGAGAACTGGAGTAAGAGAAAGTTGTGTGAGTGTTTCACACCAGATTTTTTGAGTAATTTAATGTACTCCCATCTGAGCAACATTCCCATAATAGTGGCAAGAGATCAGATGGCATAATTGTGATATTTGGAGAACTGAAAAGCTACTACATTAATCTATGAACATGAAACAGATTCTCCCAAATATGAAAAACATAGAGAAGATGTTGTGGTGGTTGGTTCCACAGAGCTGGAAAGCATCAGAGACATTTTCCGTGGTAGCCTGCTTCATTTTATGGTCATCGACCGGTTCTTCGGGCGCTCGCCCATCTTCAGGATGCGTTCTTCAGACAGTGTAACAACACAGACTTGCACAGAGCAACTTCAGTTTACACACTTAGTTGGTCCTTCCCCGGGGAGTGTGTAAACTGAATTTGCTCTGTGCAAATCTGTGTTTTCAAACTGTCTGAAGAACGCATCCTGAAGATGGGCGAGCGCCCGAAGAACCGGTCGATGACCACAAAATGAAGCAGGCTACCACGGAAAATGCAGGTACCACTGTCCTGTGACGGTGGACAGGTTGTCTGTAACGAGAGAAGACTGTTCGGAGGCATGAAACACACATGAAAGTGTGTAAAATTGAAATGCATCTTCTCTATACATAGAGAAGATTCTCCTAAAGTTAATATCTAGTAAGGTTTGGAAAAGAATCGAATTATAGGGTTATAAATATATAAGATGAATAGAATATACCACTGAAGTAGTGGCCCACATTTAAATTAATCTATATATTAATACATACTACTAGGTCTATAAATCAGCTGTTTTCAAGTAACAGCCATATGTGTGTGTATAGAAATTAAATTATTATTACAAATCGTAATTTCAATACTTGTTGCTTTTCTTATTCTTGTTTTCTTAATTTGATCTTTAAGTAAAACAGACTTTGATTAAGTAAACAAGGAATAACAAACAAAAGAAGAACATTGTGTAATAATACAAATTAATCATATTAATATTCAGTTATTAATTTTAGGCAAACAAAACAGTTTCTTCTTAGCTAAATCAGATGATTATTTCTTAGTTAATTATATTTGAATTAAATTAAAAGATAGTAGCGAGCTAATTAGTTCATTGCTAGTGAATAGTAAAATGGAAAGTTATTCAAATTAGAAATGGCAGACATGCTAAATATAATAGCTTTTGTTTTTTATAATTGTCTGTGGTGAGGGACTAAACTTTATGCTATCCAAAGCCCTTCTGGTCACATATAGTTACCCCAAAGTTCGGAACCTTCTCAGTGCACTACTGGTTTCCGGACAGTGTTCTCTCTTTACAGCACTGTCCACCATCACAAGACAGTGAGCTGTAAGAGGTTCCTAGGAAGAAAAAAAAAAATCTAAGGGCAACAGGAAATATAATAATGCTGAGACAAAGCGTCTCTTTACCAGAAGCGTTTTCTTAACTGACTTATATCTGGAGAAAAAAAAATGTTTAATGAAAGTAATTCTCATTTAAACGAAACAGAAAGTTTTTAAGATTGTGAATTGTGGTAGTTCTACGACGTGAATTACTGTACTTTGTTCTTTGTTTACATAACTAAAGTCTACTTGCATATGGACAATGATAAAATTAAAAAAAAAAATCGAAATAAGATAAGTAAGTTAAGATAGTGTAATGGAATCAGATATTAGATGTAATGGAATCATTTTATGTGTGATTCCTGGAGTAGCAGATGTCTTGAAGAGGGCGGAAGTTAGTTTGAGAGATTTGGAAGTTAGTGCTCGAATTATTAAACAGTTTTTTTATATAAAAATAAACTGTATTTTAACAATAATTTAAACGTGATAAATGGTAACTAATAACTATAATAAAATACTTAATAATAAATAGAAGATAAATAGCTGATAATTTAGAATGGTTAAAATAACGAACTAAAGTGCACAACTACGAGAATGATAAGTTGAATATAACTGTGAATTGCCGCTCGTGTATAGTTTGGTCATAGATGATATAATAATCCGCTCGTCGTATATCATAGAGTTTATATATACTGTTGTTCACACTCACACCAAGACATCTGTCTTAGTGTGCGGCCTTGTGCGACCTTCGTAGTTTTCTGACCTTATTTAGTGGCCATACTTATCGCGGTGCCTGCCTTTTGATGTGAGAATTGATGAAAAGGCTTTGTTGTTTGTTTGGTTGACCGCGGCTGTCGGCGGCCAACAGTGTCACTGTTTTCACCTTTTGTAAATTATTTCTTTGGTGTACTTTGCCGATGTCAATGACTTTGCCATGTCATTACAATAGTAATAGTAATAATATTAAAATTACTATTTATAATAATAATTCAATCTATTCAAATATAGCCATAAGTTGAAAACGGCTGATTTGCGTACACATCTTTATATCAACTTTTTTATTCACTCCCCTATAATAGCAGCCCAGTTTTAATTTATATAATATTTGTGAAAGTACCAACAGCCTACATTTAAGTTTCCGGATACAGGTTCCCTCAAAACATGCATTTCCTTTCAATACTCAAATTTGAAAATAGGATACGCTCGCAAAACTGCCTTTTACAGTGAGAGAGAAACTAATAATAGATAGTAAATAAGTTTGCAGCCGTAACGAATTGTTTTTGGGCTTATTACCGAATAAATAGTATTTAATAATTAAAGTGAAAAGTTAGTAACCTAGGTAGGCTGACCTTAAAATCGGTGGAACCATTTCTGAGCAAATCTCGAAAAATCGAGGAATTCATTCATTAATGTACACTTTTGATGGATAGATTCTAAAAGAAATACTACAAAATATTAAAAGGCTCTACCTAAACAATATTAACATTTATTGACATATTTTTGCTGGTTTGAATTTCTCATATTATTACCACTTACGTTCCAAAAATCTTTAGGACCGTTTTTTAAAAAAAGTTTCAAAAACTAAGAGCAAAAAACGGCTTCTTCTATTGCTAAATTAACGGAATCTTAGAATCGCAGATGTTGCTTTACCCAAAGGGATTATCAAATTTGAATTATCTGAGATTTTTTTGGTTTTTGAATATTGCTATTCATAGAAAAAGAAAGAAGCAAAGAAAAAAAAAAAAAAAAACTGATTAATTTTAAAATTCACTCTTAGAAGGTTTTATGCATTAGATTGAAGGAAATTCATTTTCGAAAATCTCAGAGCATTACTGCTTGTTACTTTTTTCTATACAAATAGTACTGATGAATTTTCCAATTTTCAAGAAATCTTTTCCCGGTATAAAAAAAGAATCTGGTGTGAAACACTCACTCAACTTTCTCTTACTCCAGTTCTCAAAATGATAATTGACAAATTTTATAGTTTGTGTACCAAATTTAATGAAATTCGTCGAAAACTGAAAAAACTGTTCAGTAAAAGCGCACTTCCGGTTTACTAATTTTCTTGAAACTCGGAATTTCAGCCATCTATTTATTTCTAATTATGTTTGGATGATAGAATTGTATAATCAACTAGGATAGCACTTTGATGAAAATCTAACCCCACCCCTCCCCTAAAAGTGCTCTTAAAAGAAATTTCCCAGAGAAATGTTTTAGATAAAAGTTGTAGATCTTTGCATGTTTAGTTTATATACGAAGTTTCAAAAAATCGTCAGAGCCATTTTTGAGAAAATTGCGAAAAAGTGAATAAATCATTTAGTAAAGTGGTAAAGTAAACGCACTTCCGGTTATCCGATTTTTTTCAAACTCGGAATTTCAACAACATATTTAATTCTAATTAACATTATTTAGATGGCAGAATTGTCTAATAAACTGAAATAGCACTTTAGATGGAAACCTAACCCCACCCCTCCCCCAAAAGTGCCCTTCAATGCATTTTTCCGGAGAAATGTTTCTAATAAAAGTTGTAGCTCTTTGTATGTGTGGTTGATGTTTAAAGTTTAAAGAAAATCGTCGGAGCCATTTTTGAGAAAATCGCAAAAAAGTAAAAAATCCAACTAGTAAAGTGGTACTTCCGGTTGAGGAATTTTTACAGATAACATACAGTTAGATCCCATGGTGACCTCTAAACGGAATATCAAATTTCAACTTTCGTTTTTGAGCTATGCTGTTCACATACGTACATACACACACACGGACACACGGACACACGGACAACACACACCCACACAGAGACCATTTGCTAAAAACCACTTTTTTGGACTCAGGGGACTTCAAAACGGATATTTCCGGTGAAAACTCGATATCGAAAATTTGACACGATTACAATACTTCCTGTTACTAGGAGTAAGAGAAAGTAAAAATTGATTCATTTTTGGAAATAATCATTCACGAATCCAAAGAACGGATTAGTATAAGAACCGATTTATTGTCCCATGTAAGGGGGGGCATTACTAACTTCAAAACCTGCTAATGAAAAAATATTTGTCAAAGTTAAGTGATCACCTGTACTAAGTATTATTTCCCTTTGAATTGTGCACGGTGTGAAATCAGCTGTAGAGTGATTAGTGTGTTTTAATTTTCTTCGGTGGAAATGAGGGTTAAAAGGCAAATCTAGGAGAGAAAGTGTGCTTTGCTTGTTATTCACAAGCACTTTGTAGCTGGAATTATTGCAGTTTTAATCATTTTTTTTTTATTTTTTTGGCTTAGAATAAATATATTCATTGTTTCCAATCAGGTATTCTCATTTGTGATTTTTTGTCTCATATTTTGCTTATTTGTTTTTTTTTTTTTTTGGTAATTACCAGGTTATGTATGACAAACCGCGATAATGGCTTAGAAAAACTGACAAAATTAATGGTACAATATTTTTCTTTTAGCTGGATTTAAAAAGCGATACGGTTATCAATTGTTAAAGAATAACAGCCCAAATGTTGTTTTTTTTTGTTTCATTTTGTTTCAAGGCGCTTAAACATAATAAGTTATTGGTGACTAGAGTTTTCTCAGCGCGCTGCCGGTCTCCATAGATCAGCCGTGCACTGAGCTGTACAGACTCCATGGAAGAGAAGATCTAAAGATAGCATTACCTGAATTCGAACCAGGGATTTCCACGAGAGAGTAAAGTCTACCAATTGAGCTATAATTCCGTCCTTACCATGCATCATATATTACTCGCTTTAAATCTTAGGCTTTGCGTCATACAGTTTTTCTTGAATAAGTTGATTTAAAGGTGTTGTATCCACTGGGTTGGCGAAATCATTCTGTTTAGTAAGTATGAAGGTTTAAAATAACAGCATTATAAATATCGACAAAGAATAGAACATAAAATATCATGGATAGTTTCTTTGGACCAGATTCTAGTTTTATTCAAAACAAAATACATGAAAGGTGTCAAAAAAAGAAAGAAAGGAAAAAAAGAAAGGTTAAATGCTAGTTAACTTTTAAAGGAATCCACTAAATGTGTGAAATTTCATAACTTCCTCTGACCTTTACAGCTAACAGGATAACATATAGCACGAAGAATATTATTATGTAAACACCATGTTATATAAATTTTTTTAAATCCCTTCTTTATAAGAATGTATATATTTAGTTGATAAAAACATTGCTACTATATAACAATGTTATATGTTACCTGATTTAGGCTAGGGAGTTTTCGCTTGCCCGTTTAATTTGGGATGTAGGTACTGTTATTTGTAGGTTACATATCCGTACTATAAAATTCATACATTAATTTGCATGAGACTTAATTTTATTGGTGTAGATTGTTGTAGGGGATATGGCACAGCGACCTGAAAGATCTATTGTGCCCCCGGCGCATTCTCAGTACACTGCCGGTCTCGAAAGCAGGGTTCTTTAGCTAGAGATAACAATCTGCTCATCATCGTACAGTGAGTTTTAGAGGTTCCTAGGAAGAGGAAATCTAAGTTCAGATGCTGGATTCGAACCTGGGACCTCCTCTTTGCTAGTCTAGCGGGCTACCACTGAGCTAATCCCTCCCTTCTCCCTTGACTTACGCTAATTAACTAGGGACGGAGACCCTAGTTTATGTACTGTGTTAGTCCTTGTCTGTATAGTGTAGAGTGTATGTAGTTTAACTGTATTGTGTACTGTTCTGACGAAGTGCATGGAGTACTGTGCTATGGTAACCCGTGGAGTCGCTACTACCCAAGTAGCTGTATGCAACAGATACCTCTTGCGGGCATTTCATTGGTGTCAAAAAAAAAGAATCAGTCTGCATAGTAATGGCATTAATTACCATAATTCAGGTAATATTAAAATGAAGCGAAATAGAAAGGTAGAAGAGAGTATGTTATGAATGTAATCATTGAAGTAAATCGTATTCGAAAACCGAAACTGGCGAAGCAAATAAGGATTATTTTTTCAGAGAGATTTTCCGTGGTAGCCTGCTTCATTTTGTGGTCATCGACCGGTTTCGGGCGTTCGCCCATCTTCAGGATGCGTTTTTCAGACAGTGTGACAACACAGACTTGCACAGAGCAAACTTAGTTTACACACTCCGGGTGATATCAACTAAATTTTCTCTGTGCAAGTCTATATTATCTCACTGTTTGACAAAATACACCCTGATGATGGGCGAACGCCCGAAACCGGTCGATGGCCACAAAATGAAGCAGGCTACCACGGAAAATGTCTCTGATGCTTTCCAGCTCTGCGGAACCAATCACCACAATAGATTATTTTTTTTCTTTTACAACTTAAGTGTTATATTAAATGCATCATCAATGATAATTTATTTGCTCTTTTACCAAATATTATATAAATTAATTATTGATCATTCAACTAATCAACAAATTGAAACCGATACACTGAAAAAATTTCTTGTTTCAAAGCAAATATAGAATTTAAAACTGTTTGGAAAAAAAACGCCCATAAAATAACAAGATTTATGTTCTGCAATAGGTAGTAACTCATTGTTAGACATTATGTTTGTTTTCAGCATTTGACAAGTCAAAGGGTTGACCTTGTGTTGGGAACTAAGAAAAAATAGAACTTTTTTTATTTATTTATTAGTTTTACCTAAGGGGTTGAGGTTGTGCCCTTTGACCATTACATACATATGTGTATTTCAGGTAAGAAGAAATAATAACGTTTGTGTGTTCATGAAATGTATACAGGTAAAATAAATACGTCATCAAGTAAGTGTACATTTTGATCGCCAACACTCTCACTAGTCCAGTACGAAAGTGAAGGTTGTTTTGGTGGTGTATTCTTCAAGTCTTAAATCCACGAAACTGGACTATTTATTTCAGATAAGTTGTGTTTTTTTTTTGTTTATTTTAAAAATTAATATACCCACAGGATACAGGAGCCACTTTCAAATTCATTCTTTGTAAGTTTTAATAATTATTATTTATATGGTTCAAATTTGAATGTAAAATTTTTGACTTTTTTTTTTTTTGGATTTCATTGAATATGATCACAGAATATTACCATGAAACTTGGCTTGATCCAAAATTCGAAGAAATAGAGAAATAGTCAAATAAGTGACTAACAAAGTTGGACAAAATTATTTTATTAAGTTTCAGTCATTATTAAGAATATCATTAAAAAATTTGACTCAAATAATCGTTAATAATAATTACAAATCGTTGTTTTCATTTTTATTGATTGAGGATGACAAAATATTTGCTATTGTGAGACTGTGTGACTGTTTTATTTTGTTTATTATTAATTAATTATTAGACTGCAAACATTGTTGAATTTTTGTCCATCTCAGCTACTCATTTATGAATAATTATTATAGCATAATTAACATGATTACAGCAATCTTATCATTTTTTTAATCATAAATTATTGGTCAATAGTTCTTATGATTACTTTTACCTTCTTTTTTTTATATTTAGATAAAATCACATAAATACATTTCACCTTTTGATATTATTTATTTTTACTTTGTATTGACAAAATGTATCGAGTATAAACAAATCTCTTCGCATTATCCTCTTTTATTTATTATCGATCTCCTAATAATGGATCAGTGGGAAAATTTGTTTTATGGAAGCTTTGGTTATTATAGAAGACGGTATATGGAACCGCTATTAACATATATAAACTTATTATTGTATATAATATACTATATATATTTGAATCGAAACCTGCGACTAGATTTTAAATTCCTGTTTATCAATGATTAGTACTTATTAGATCTCTAAATTCTATTAATCACCATTGCTTTTAAAATAAAATAAAATATTATATATAAAGAATTCCTAAAGGCCTTTTCAGTTTTCTTTTTATAGCTTTGCAAAACACTACTGATTAATAAATTGGGGCGGGTGTTGGTGTAGTGGTTATGAGCATGGACTTGTAAGTGGGAGGACCCCAGTTCGAGTCCCGCGTATAACTAAATTTTATACTGATAGAAAAATGTTAACAGTAAAGTAGGTGCTTCCGCCCCCGTCCACGACACCTAATATGGTAGTTGGACGTTAAGCCCACCTAAAAAATAGGCATACTTTACTTTAATTTTACTAATTAATAAATTTTTACACCTTGGTGAGGATCGGTCAAGAAAGAAACAATCAATTATACCAACGTTTCGACAGAGTTTCCTACTGTTATCAAGGCTTTAATCTAAACACACATTACAATGAGGAACTAGAATGCATTAATAATATTGTAATCTGCAGAATAATAATAATAAAATAAATAAATAAATAAAAATAATATTGAACATACATGTAGATAGTCGTGAAGATGTTGAGAAACAATTATTTTTAAACATATACATTTGTTACATCGCGTTTTTTAATGTTTCAGTGATGTAACTAATGTGTGTGTATGTTTAAAAATTCTTTCTCTATATCTTCACGAATTTATATATATAAGTTCAATATTATTTTGATTATTATTTATTTTTTTTTGGTATTATTATTCTGCATTGTACAATACTATTAATGCATTGTGGTTCCTCATTGTATTGTTATTTTTTTTTTTTTTTAGATCAAATCCTTGATAAATGCAGGAAACTCTGTCGAAACTTTGGTATAATTGAATGTTTCTTTCTTGACAGAATCTCTCTTTCCTCACCAAAATTTCTTCAAAAAAATAATTCAACAACGGTCAAAAATACTTTTATACTACTGATTAATGATTAGTAACTATTTCACTTTAATAAAATCAAACCGTTAATCATGATCTATGTTTAATCATTATTATTAATCTATCTAATAATAAAGAAAAAAAAAATCGTTAGTCATCACATATTCTATTCTGCAATTAATTTTTAGTAATTGTTTATCAGTCATTCTTTTCCCCAAATTTAGTCATGGACATTAGTCAGATTTTTGCCTTAATGGGGGGTGAGTAAATAAAATTGATTTTTGACAAATTGGTTGACATTTTCTAATCTGAAGATAATTAAGTGATTATGAGAATTATTTAATATTTATTTATTGTGGAATTTATAAAAGATTTTAAAAAAATTTATGTACTTTTCCTATATTATAATTTATTCATTAAGAAGATATTTGCAATAAATATATATCGAACTATTTTT
Organism: Triatoma infestans; assembly: GCA_011037195.1. NCBI lineage: Eukaryota > Metazoa > Arthropoda > Insecta > Hemiptera > Reduviidae > Triatoma > Triatoma infestans. The sequence goes on along the minus strand of JAAEAF010003649.1, from coordinate 42,753 downwards.
AAAGATAATGAGATGTTTGTAAGGCAATAGCAAGAAGAGTTTTTAAAGAAAAATATAATTTGTTGCTCTACGTTTCGGGTACTATTTGTTGTGCCCTTCTTCAGGAGTTCCTTAACATAAAAGAGGAGTGTACGTTGAGTATGTTGAGATTGAAATTTCAATCTCATTCCTCAACGTACACTCAATCAATGTACACTTCTCTCCTACCCTAAAAGCTCCTGAAGAAGGGCAACAATGGAACTCGAAACAAAGAATTATTATTTCTTTAAAAATTCCTCTGGCCATTGCAGTACAAATTATCTCATTATAATTTTTAGGTCTGACGATTTGAGTACTATTTTGAAGATATTTTACGCAAGGTTCTCATGATTATGCTCATATTCATCAAGAAGATATTAAATAAAACAAACTTTTTTTTTTGTATTTTGAAAGGTGCATATCAATAGTCCTTTGCACCCGAACTATATTAAATAGACATTTTACCTTTTAATAAACACTGTAATATTAGAACAAAAAAACAATCTAACGAAAAAGATACAATCTTAACCTTTTTATTTCAATATAATACTGCTCTTTTAATTTAGCTTGATTAGTTTGGCAGCTCAAAAACTAATTGATCATCAGTACAGTCAGACATATTTCCTTATCTTTCTGATCATCATTCCTTATCATTCCTTATCATCTATATTCTGATTGTGTATTTACTTACATTTATCCTGTGAGTATATTCATCTTTATAAAAAGAACATGCATCCATATAAATACATTCATTCCTATAAAAAGTACATGCATCCTTACAAATACATTCATCCTTATAAATACAATCATCCTTATATGTACATTCATCCATATAAATGAAAACTAATTTAAAGATACCTCCATCAGAACTCTATCAATTTTAAAAAAGACAAAGAAATCATAATTTCAACTTATCACCCTAAATAAATGACACTCGCCAGTTATTTGTCCTTCTAAATTTGAAATTTCCGTGCCTTACTTTAAACATTTTTCTTATCTATAAACATTTTACTTTTAACAGTTTTTTTTTTAATTTTAAAAATACTCTATCTTCATTTCAAACTCAACGTTCTCAACGTACACTACTCTCCTACTCTAAAGGTATCATTTCATTTAAGTAACTGTCACTTCTGCGTTATAATTTTTTGTTTTTAATATATCTTTTGCTGAATATGTTCTGTTAACATTTCTTTAATTCAAATTTTTCGTTCACTTTGCACTTTTTCTTCACTACAATACTGTACAAAAATGTACCTTATGCCAGATAAATTTTGCAGAACTCCTGATGAAGGGCACCGGATGAAGTTACTAGAAACGTAGACTAACAAAGAATTATTATTTCTTTAAAACTTTCTGTGGCCATTGCCGTATAAACATCTCTTTATATTTTGACTATAATTTGCAGAATGTACTCAAAAATTTTACTTTTGTTTTGCATAACAGTATTATAATTGATTTGCTACTATTAATTTCTATCTAAATTCTCTGTTGGATAATCCAAAGATGCTTATACCTGCACCTTAATTAAAATAAAACAGAGATTATCATACTTTCCAGCAACGGCAGAAAACTTGGCAGTGCACACATCATTTATTAAAACTCATCTACTGATTAGTTCGGCCCTCCTAGACTGATATAACCCATGTTATCGTATTTATCATGAATTTTACATTACAAAAAGGTTTGAATAATCTTTATTGTTCTAAATGAAGATATTGGATCTCTGTTACAAAACTTATTTGCAAATTTATTCTAATAACTGAACTATTAGAAAATGAAAGTCATAAACGATGTTTTATTTTTTTAGAATAGAAATTTTCCACTTGAATGTAACCCATCCAACCATAAACGGTTTAAATTGGTAATAAAAAAATATTGTTGAAATCAAAAACAATTATATGGAAAAAAATGATAAACGACAATTATTAACAAAAATGTAACATAAAATACTCAATTGAATAAAATAAATAATGTTAATTAGATGCACTTTAAACAATACAAATGCATACATAATAATAATATCCGGCTATTGCTAGTAGCTGGGCGGAACCAAATGGACAAGGGCGGGGCATGACTAACATGAATATATATTTTTCACACATATATTAACCTAATTACATTTTGAATTACTATGAATATCATTGACGTATATAATATTATATAATTTTTTATTTATTTAGAAAGTAACTTTTATAGGTAAACGGTGAAGCAAAAATAATGACAAGGTAAAAATATTATAAATAAAAGATTTCTTTTATTTATATTTGAAGCAATAGAAAGAATTTTATATATAACCGATAATATATTTCGCCGAAACAATATTTCGCCACTCTCTGCCATGGCAACTCCATTAGCGTATGTCCTGGGAGAGCTGGTGGTTTGATAAGAGAAGTCTTGTTAATTTTTAGTATGAATGGATGCACATTTTTTTTTTTTAAAGAGTTTACTTAATCTAAGGAGAAAGCTCCCAAACCAATGCCGGTCTGCATACTGGATGCTCTAAGTAATATTACTATCAGATTGCTCTTGGCGCACTATAAATGCCTGTGAGTCTATCAAGAAGATAATAAATACGTAAAGCATATTACTTAGAAGATATTTTACGCAAGGTTCTAATGATTATGCTCATATTCATCAAGAAGATATTAACTAAAACAAAACTGTTTTAAAGATACCACCTTTCGAACTCACTCTGCCATTATCTGGTACAATCTCTTCGGGTAAGGTTTTTGTGAAAATAGATATTGCAAGATAATTTTTTTTTGCGGACCCAAAACGTTTTCGCGCATTGTAACTCTCTTTGTGGTGGGGGAAAAAAAAGCTGATCTAAGCAGGATCATTTTCATGATCCTTGGAAGCTGTGGAGAAATCACTTTGATGCAAGAAGGATAGAACTGCTTTTCTTTGATCTCCATTGGGATTATGAATAATATATACCTTAGCACTTTCTAAGCTCTGACAGGGGATTCTGGCGACGAGCTAGAGAACAATGTTATTTATCGTTTAAGCCCTAGTCGTTTATTAATTTGAAATGAAAGTGTTCCAATTTTAGCATAATTGCATATACCACCTTACGAGGCCACGCCACTACAATAAGAAGTACTATCAGAACTTTTACTGCTGTGAGAAATTTTTTGTCAGATCATCTGTGGCGTTTATTAACTGCATTATGGGGGGGGGGGCGGAGAGGACAAATGTTAGATCATACATAAGTGCCTTTACATTCCCCCAAATGTAGTTTAGAATTGCTACCCCAAACATATCTAATGCAGATCAAATTTTTGTGGTGTACAATGTTGTAGGAACATGTAGCCTTTTACTCTGCCATGATTGACCCTCTTAGCGCTTTCTAAGTTTTTCTCCACTGGATGTAAATTTAGTTTATTAGTGGGCCTAAATAATGTAGTTTCCCAAATGGAAAATTGCTTCAAGAATAGTTTACAGCTTCTTTTGCAGCGCTGCAAGAAGAAGGTTTTATTATTATTATTAATTAATGAGACGTTTAATTTTATCTGATTTCTTGAAAGCTTCCTTGCAATGTAGACTAAATGTTTAGCTAAGTTTGCATTCAACCCCATTGGAAAGTTTGTGGGGCAATATAAATTTAAGCTAACTCACAGACCCCACACAACACCACAAAAATCAATTTCCTCCCAAAATATGTTTGAAATAAATGTGATAGGTTTATGTCTTTACAATAACATTCCAAGTATAATACTAATAATAATAATAGTAATTGTTCCGCGGAGCTGGAAAGCATCAGAGACATTTTCCGTGGTAGCCTGCTTCATTTTTGGTCATCGACCGGTTTCGGGCGTTCGCCCATCTTCAAGATTCGTTTGTCAAACAGTGTGATAACACAGACTTACACCGAGTAAATTCAGTTTATACACTCTAGTGGAACTATATACTCTACTCTATAAACTGAAGCAGGCTACCATGCAAAATGTCTCTAATAATAATAGTGCTTTATTCTCAAAATATTTACAAAATAAAGAAGTAAACAAGCACTGAACAGCATGGAAAAATCTGTCTGCTGGAGGTCGATGTGAAAACAAAAAGATTTAATTGTACAAAAGAATACTGAGAGAAAAAAAAAATTAATAATGAGTTATATAATGGGATCAACAAATATGGTTATGATAATAGATAATGATATCCATGAATAGACTAAGTAATTCATAAGATTAAAGCGGTCGAAATGTGAGCATATTGAATAACTTTGCGGTTAGGAAAATTTAACATATCAATCAATTGAGCTGTTGTCAGAACAGGTCTACCGAGATACAGAACTCTAAATTCAGATAAAACGGTGCACTCCTCTATGAAATGAACAGTGTCTTCCTTAACCCGAGAGTTACACATTGAACAGAGTATATTTTCCTTCTCTATGAAAGGAATAAAATTCAAATACAAGAGCTCACCTCTAACTTTAAACAGCCATCATAATTCTCGAAGAGTTAGCTCGCTCATACTCTTGTTTATGGCAAAATTAAATAAATCAAAATTTCTGTCCAGAGATTTATAAAATACAAAACTGATGGTAGACTGAGCGCGCTCCAAAATCTCCAATTGATGATTGATGACTTCCCTAATTTTATAGTCGAATATGTGGATAGATCCGCAGTCCTGGATAACATCTGGTATTTCATCCGTCGTAGCATGCATATTTATTCTCATACCTGACCGGTTTCGGATTTTCATTCATCGTCAGAGCAAATTCACCAAGTTCGTGTAGAGAGTTCACTTCAACATAATGCTTCTGTTACTTGTTACTCAAACTTGTTGGTTGTATATAATTAAGTAGTATAGATAAGGTAGTCCACTGGTTAAACCAAAGAATCATAGACATTCTTCGTGATAGCCTGCTTCATTTTGTGGTCATCGACCGGTTTCAGGCGTTCGTCTATCTTCAGGATGCGTTTGTCAGACTAGCACAGAGCAAATTCAGTTTACACACTGTAATGAAGATGTGCGAACGCCCAAAACCGGTCGATGACCGAGAAATGAAGCAGGCTATCACGAAGAATGTCTATGATTCTTTGGTTTAACCAGTGGACTACCTTATCTATGCTACTTAATTATATAGTAGTATATAATGTCTATATACTTTGGAAAATGTCTATGATGCTTTGCAGTTCTGCGGAACCAACCACCACAACAATAAACCAAAAAACATTGTTATTAATGGCTCCAAAGGCAACTATCTTGATATATTATCTATGATCAGGATACTTCATCACCTTTAAGATATATAGTTGAAATGCAGTTTCAGAGTGTATAAGAATAAAAGATCAACCCCGGTCCCGAAAAAGAGCATGTAATTTGATGCACCAGAAGGTAAAGCGAATAATTTTCTGTTAAAAAAAAAATTGGATTTTTCTCAATGATCACACCTCTGATAACCCCAGAATTGACATGCATAGCAAAGAATGGAACAGACAATGGAATTAAAAATTTAGTGATGAAGCCCTTATCGAGCAAATTCTGGAACAGAAAAACTTAACTCAATTCTGTAAAGTCCCAGTATTATTTAACCAAATTTCTGATTAACCGGTCATCGACCGGTTTCAGGCGTTCGTCTATCTTCAGGATGCGTTTGTCAGACTAGCACAGAGCAAATTCAGTTTACACACTGTAATGAAGATGGGCGAACGCCCGAAAACGGTCGATGACCATGAAATGAAGCAGGCTATCATGGAAAATGTCTATGATGCTTTCCAGTTCTGCGGAACCAACCACCACAACAATAAACCAAAAAACATTGTTATTAATGACTACAAAGGCAACTATCTTGATATATTATCTATGATCAGGATACTTCATCACCTTTAAGATATATAGTTGAAATGCAGTTTCAGAGTGTATAAGAATAAAAGATCAACCCCGGTCCCGAAAGCAGAAGGATGCACCAGAAGGTAAAGCGAATAATTTTCTGTTAAAAAAAACGTTGGATTTTTCTCAATTTGATCATACCTCTGATATACCCCAGAATTGACATGCATAGCAAAGAATGGAACGGACAATGGAATTAAAAATTTAGTAAAGTATAACTAAAATTGATGAAGCCCTTATCGAGCAAATTCTGAAACAGAAAAACTTAACTCAATTCTGTAAAGTCCCAGTATTAGTTAACCAAATTTCTTCAAACTTTGAACTCTAGCGCTTGACTTTTAATCAGTGATTACATTTAGTGGCTTGATTTTGCTCTATGCAATTCTATGTTAGCACATTGATTATCTTAGTCATCGTAGATGACGATTGGAGAACACTGGAAACCGGTCAATATGGCAAAAAAATGAAGCAGGCTATCACGAAAAATATCTCTATTATTGTGGACTCAAAAACCACCACTATGCTTTTAAAATACGTAAGTGGTAGAACCACACCTTATATTGAAGAGTGCAAGTTTAACGTTGCAGCTCCCTTCAAAAACATCAAGACAATAAATATCGATGGAAAACTGTTTACCGATAAATATTGTAAGTATACAATGTTTGGATAGTATATGATATTTAAAAAGAAATTTGTTGGATCGATTTTTGGTGAATAAATCACGAAAAATTAAAAGAAAAAAAAAAAATCGAATAAACTTCTATTTCCGGTTAATCGATTTTGATCAACTTCTGGTTTAATGGGTAGTACGTATCTAAACGGATTATCAAGTTAGCATTTTCTTCAATATTTTTTTTATTTTTGAATTTCACATTCACACACACACACACACACACATATACCAGGCATCTACACATATATTTCCTATGAAAATTCAATATAAAAAATTCGACGACATAATCGTAATTAGTTACTTTTTTGACAATAAGAGAACAAGTTGTCATGTTTTAAAAATATTACAATAATAAATAATTCAGTTGAAATTATCAAGAGAATTGATTATTGTAAAACCCCAAATGGGTTTCTTACTATTTCTATATAACCGTTAATGAAGAAAAAGTATGCCATTTTTACAAATAAGGGTACATTATGTGCCTTACGCTTTCCATATATGTATATGTTATAAAAGACATTAATTTTGTGTGTTTATGTGTGAGTATGGGAATTATTAAAGAGTAAATATACTAGACATTCAAAGCAGACATTTCGTTTATGAAATATTTAACATTTCTAACCAACTGATACTGGGGGTGTTGTCTGTACTCTTTCTGCTGTTGAAAATATCACACACACACACAATAGTCAGCCATGATAACTCTACCAGAACTCATCGTTCTGGGGACCAACTTCCCCCAGGGACTAGTAGTTATCACGCCTTCACCTTTCCACCAAATATGATATAGCCTTTTTGCTTTTGTAAGTGGGGTGCAAAATGAACAAATGGGGCACAACATTTTGTATATAACCAATTATATTGTGTGTGTGAGTGATGCTATATTACACAATTTTTCTCACCACCCCTATACCAGACTTTCCACCCTCATTGTATTCCAGTTACTCTTGAAGGAGGAGGTTCCCCAGTCTTCTTGTGGGTGGAGGATTGAAAATACCATGACGCCCTTCTGTCACAATTTTTCCCAACGCTTATACTATTGAACTTCATCATTTTTTATTTCTACTATTTCATTTTTTTTTTCTATTTCTCTCTCTTTCTCATTCTTTCGTTTCTTCTTTACCAATCATCTCTCCGTGGAATTTTCTTACTTTATCTGGATATAGTAAACGAAAGAAGTTAGAAGTCGTTTCCACAAAACTATTTCAGGTAACTGAATTGCAAAAAATATGAACTCTATAGAAAAGAAAAATAAAACTATTTATCAAATAAAAATTTCCTAGGAATGAAAAATTGAATGTTTACCAGTAAAATAGTATTTTTGTTATTTTTAGTTTGATATGTTAATTTGCAGACAAAATTTAAAGAACAATAAGAAAATAAAAAAAAAAAAACAAAGTTTTCAGATAATAATCACGTCCGAGAATATGGATCGCATTATTCATTGTTTAAATAAGACTGCTAAAATACGTTTTTTTCTATATAGCTTTAAACCGAGGTTTTCTCAACTTTAGTGAGACTGCGTCCCGATAATGAGAATTCTGTAACCAAAAATTTATATTTTTTAAAAGTTTATTTATTAAACTAAAATAACAGCTTGTTGTTAAAAATATCTGTAACAGTAACCAAGAGAGTAGAGAAAGAAAAACAAAATACCAGGCAGTCTCTCGGACACAGCGGTGATATAGTTTAAATTAGTTCAGAAGATAGTTCACCAGTCACAACGTGTCATTCATTACCCCTTCCACACTACCATCTTGACTGTAAAGTCCAGGCAGTCAGTGTAAATTATTATTATATTACAGTTTACCAAGTATCGTTATTTCAACAAAACAGACCTATCCTCTCCATCCAACACATCCATTATACAGGTATAACTCCAGTTTGAAATCGGTTGGCGCTTTGAGTTCTGACTACTATAATAGTTCTAAATGTTTTGCTAAAGGTTTGAGAAACAGTACAAACACATTATTCTCAGTTGGAAACCGTTTGAGTTTGAGAAATCGCTGCATGAACAGCATACTCTCTGTGCACAGGCTCCTGACAGTTTCGGACTGCTGCAAGAACAAACCTTATATAAAGAGACAAAAAAACAAAGAGATATAGTCAGGAACAGTGAGTGCAAATTATTCTGATGGCTCCGTTGATCGCACCAACACAACGGCGGGTGCTTGTTCGAGATGTCCTGGAGTATTTCATTGGAGTTTGCCAGTGGGAAAATGATCCATAAATTTTGAGTCTGAAGTTACCGCTGGTCAAGGAAGTAGTAGGAACAATTTGTTTTGCAGCAATGCCTCGATAAGAAGCAAGTTCTATTTTTCGTGGCATACCAACTGCTATTTCCTGGTAGTTGAAAGGATTATTGAAGGTTGTTTTCTACTGATGCCCAACCACTGTGACATTCTGGACAACGGTGCCCAGAAAGGAATTTTCCTCAACCTGGTGGCCCAGCAACGTTTCATCAGACGGTCAGAGAAATAATGTCCAATATGAATGAAAAAGTAGAAATCGCCTGAAAAAATATATAGCTTTTTGGTTGGAAATGAGAAAATTGATTACAAATTTAATCCATGCAGCGACTTCACGGCGAACAGAGCCAGTGGTAACAATTTACAGGCTCATCTCCACTGAATAATAAGGGAAACCATCTCCACCTTGTCCGCTAAGCGATAGTAATGCGGAAATAAAGAAATTAATCAGACCTTACTCTTTCAACCCTGGACAAAAGTTACAGGAACAGTAATATAAATCATTTCATTTATAATTTCCTTAATTTACGTACATACATAATTTATACATTTCTATTATTTGCTCTTTATTTAATAATTTATTTGAAATGTTTATTTAATAAATAATTCAATGATATAAGAGTAGAAATGTTAATTAAAGGAATTGCTATAAAAGTGATATTCACCATAATTCATTTAAAAGTGAAATTTCACTGTTTAATAGTTAGTATTTTGAAATACTTTTCCTTTGCATTGGTGATAATTTATTCCTCTTCATAGATAAACAGGTCACGATTGTTAGAATATCATTGTCATTACTTGGGAAATAATACACCTAAGAAATATCAAAAAATAAGGTAAAAGAAAAGCAATGGACAGGTTTGAACATATCTACAGAACAGGGAGAGGTAGAAGAAGACATTTTATTGTGAAATTACAAAAAGGAAATTTACAAAATTTATAATGGAAATGAAGAAAGAAAAATGTATCACCATTTGAAAAAATGAGAGAAAATACGGTACGAAAATAAATAAAAATTCTTCGGACTTATGATGAATACAATGCACAAAACATAAAAAAAAATCATGGTGAAAAATGAAATCAAAAAGGCTAGTAATTAAGGAAAGCAGGTAAAAGTATTACGAGTATGTTTAGGATAAAATGCCAACATATCATTGAAGTTATGTAGAGAAGTTATATTCTATTTATATAAAGAAAGCGAGAAAAATTAATAAATGGTTTTTATCTATAGTTGTTATATATGTTACCGGCAAACTATGAAATTCAGGTAAAGTAAGAAATTCATTCCCGTACGAGCCGCCATTTATTTTATTACATCCAGATTTCAAAATATATTTTAATAGTAATCATTTAAAAGTTAAGTTATTTTAGTTAAGTAACAGAACTATTGAAACACCATTTGGAATAACATGACTTATTATACTGAAACACTACAATAGAATTTCCCCAAGTTAACAAATGAATAATAGGAATATTTAAAAGAATATTTTTCAAAATACACAAAATTTATCATAAGAAATGTAATAGTATCCAAAGAGAGTATTCGTAGCAGAGAAAGAGAGACAAAATGACAGGACCACAATCTCGGACTAGAGTGGGAGAAACCACATAAATACAGCGACGGGAGACAGAACGAGAACAGTTCATACTACTGAACCAGTCACACACACTACGCGTCATTACCCCTTTTCCACTCTATCATACAATATCATTTCAAGGGTAAAGTCCAGGCAGTCACTTATTATATTATAGAGTGTTAACCATATTTATTTTATTTAATTCATTTAAACCAGACCATTTCTTTCCTTCAACTACCCCAATATAGAAATATAATCTGGGATCTGAGAATAAACCACGCATGGTATTTTCATAGTTTGCCGGTAACATATACACGAATAAGGACTTTCTTCAAATTGTAGATGGGGTTTGATGGAGAAAAATGTATCAGAGAAAAAGTACACTGATTGAAGTGTAATATATTAACTAAGGAACAGAACTGCAAGAACATTACAGAAATACAAGGTGGTAGCTTGAGTAAGATACAGACACAACTGGCAGATTTTTGGTGATGGTGATGTTTACTTGAAGATTGTATGTACAATAATTAGAGATTGGATTGTAAATTACTGTTAGCCCTTATTATATACTTACTGAGAACTTTCCCTATTTCCCCTTCCAGATCTCCTAAGGGTTGAGGTAGGGCGATCTTAATCTCCCCTTAGATGGTGAATTTGAATGGCTTGAAGTAGAAAGATGCGTTACGATCATGTGATATAGCGGATGAAACATCAGTTGGTTGGATTGCTATATAATCCATACCCAAAAATGAGATAACCCAAAAATTGAGGGTTATCTCATAGATGCTTTTTTGTGCTATATCATAAGCAGCGTGATTTCTTGTATTACACGTTTTTGCCGCTTGGGGTACGGCCATTATATTCATTTGCATATTTCCTATTATATTACTTTATTTTATTAATAAGAAACAAGTGAATTTAGATCGTTTCTTTTTGAATTAATAATATCTTTTTAACCAATTTGTTAGTTTAATATAAATATTTTAAATATGTGTTGCTATTCTCTATATGTCAGATATGTTAGGCTTTCCTACAACTAAAACAGAAACAATAGATTTTACTCTAACCTTTCAAACACATGATATCTTCTCCAAAAAGAAACTGTAAAATCAAATCTTCAAGGAAATCATTCAGAGTGGCACTCCAATTCGACATTCAAAAGATTTGCCGAGAAAACGTATTGCCTTTATAATTCTGACAATTTTTATCATACTTGAGAGTTGAATATAAAAGTGTTACAATTTAAAGTGTAAACATAGTTCATTAAAAACGACTATTTTAATCAGGGATTTTTCCGCTGAATAGTGTGGTTCTGTCATCTTTCCTTAGGAAAACTACGCTTTCAGCCTGTGGGTTTTGGCGCATTCCGGACTGCCAGTGACATCGCAGAATCTCCGACAGGCACTTCGTTTGGCCTTCCTTATTTCCTTATTGTATTGCGTCAGTGCACTTTTATATGTCGTTCTAGTAATCGTATTTTATCTTTATTAAACAGCCTTCTCACCTCTTGCCTTCTCTTCTCTCGGTGATTATTCCATCAGACTATTTTCTACCTCTGAGGCCTTGCACAATCTATGTTAGCTTACTAATAAAGCTCTAGTAGTCATTACTAATAAATTTGACAGCGGTAAACAATAATAATAATTAAGATTTTAGCATAATTAATAAATTATAAATAAGAACAGACAGGGAAGGGATTAGCTCAGTGGTTAGCGTACTGAACTCCCACGCGGAAGTTCCGGGTGAGGGTCCAGATATGCTGCCCTTAGATTTTTTCTTCCTAGTAGTCTCTACAGCTTACTGTCCGCTAATGAACAGTGTTGACTGTAACTGTCCAGAGGCCGGCAGTGCACTGAGGAAGCTCCAGGCGGCAATGACCATAGATGTCGACGCGACTTAAATTAAATAAATAAAAACATTATCAATTACTTATCATTTTTATAAATACCTTAGTAGTATTCAGCATTTTCTAGCACTAATATGTCATTAAATCATATTTAAATAATGAAAGAAATTAGATTGTCGTAGGGAATTATTGCGACCTGAAAGATCTATTGCCCCCCCTCAAGCAATCTCAGTAAACTGCCGGCCTCCGAGCAGTGTTCCCTAACTATAAAACAGTGAGCTGTAAAGGCTGCTAGGACGAGAAAATCTAAGGGCAGCTTGTCCTGGGTTCATGGATTCGAACCCATGAATCTCCGCTTAGCTAGTCCTGCGCGTTACCACTGAGCCTTCTTTCTTGTCTTACGCCAATTAACTAGAGACGGAGACCTTAGTTTGGGTTCTGTGTTTGCCCTTGTTTGTAAAGGGTGGAGTATATGTAGTTTAAGTGTATTGTTCTGACGGATACATTTAGTACTTAGCCGTGGATACCGTGGGGTCGCTACTCCCCAAGTAATTCCATACAACAGATAGGCCGTGCGGGCAACGAAATATACTAGAAATCAATGTTTGGGTCACTCAATATATTATAATGAGCATTACAAGAGGGACGAAAGTGTGTTTTCGGAGGAGGAAATTATGTACTATCTTTGAAATAAAATCATTTCGAAGGGTCGAGAGGGTTTGTAAAAAATTAAGGCTTTTTAAGACTTATTTGATTGAATTCTCACTTTAAATACTAACAATTAAAGGATATTTGAGGAATGCATGGGAAATTTAAACATTACTTGAAACACATTGCTGAATCTTATTTATTTTATGTTTTCAGCTAAGTTCGTGATCAGTTCACCGTTTTTGAAATGATAAATATTATTACAAGGTGCAGTAAATAAGACATAAAAAAAGATTTATTGATTTTGATTGGTTATATGTATTTTTTGTTTTGTATAATCTACATATATAAATATAGACGTGAGACTAGGCAGAAAGTTCTAATTATTTTTAGTACGGTTCAACACGTTTATAAACTGGTAGTTTGTTTTTATAAATACTGTTTGTTAATGCTGTTTGTCAGAATGAACTCAGACGTTAGCTTTTAATTCCTAAATTTAACAACTTCCTTTCACAACTCACATATTAAGCAAAATACAATACACCCACATAATCTATTACTACATCCTAAAATTCATTTAATATATAATTATGTTTAATGATTTTTAATGGCACATAAAATATCACAAAAGCTACAATTCCATTCATTTATACTGATTGTGTACCATCGTTTATGGCCACTATAAAACTGTGTTAATAGTACATCTCTGATCTAACTTTATAGTTCAGTACAGCTTTCCCGTCTATATGTACAGGAACTGGCTGATTGTCCTATAATTCTACATTTATATCTGTCATTATTATTTATGAGAACATTGAATATAAATTTATTTAGTAATAAATCATGTAGTTGGTTATCGTTAATAAGTTCGTTATCGCATAATAAGTAACGGTATTGAATTATTTTAAATAATAAATCTATGGCATTGTACATACTGCCTTTTGAAAGTTTCGAAATAAATAAGTGAAAGGCTACCCCATGGTTCAATAACAGCAAGTTGTACTCAACTTGATGATTCGTTTTAATTAATTATTGCGATTCCTGGGATATATTTCTGTCACTTAACTGAACTACATACCAAGCAGCAATGTATGTGCTTTCTTAAAATGCCACTAAAATCCACAATGAAATCAGGCTGAAATTGAATCAAATGTTGGTAATTGCCAGAAGACGCCAGATCAATCTACAAAGCTCATGCCGATATACATTACAAAAGCGCCAAACTTGACCCAACAACATACTGTGAAATATTTAGTGCTTCATCTTAACAGATGACTCGTTTGGAAGAAGCATGTTAAGAGAATGCCTAAAACATGTGAGAAGTGCTTCTCATTCTTTAAAAGGCTGACTGGTGTTAAGGGGGAATCATTTCTGGAACCTGTAATACTACTTTCAAAAAAATTGGCAATCAGAGTAATTATAATGTTAGGAGTTCTGGCAAGTCTAAATGAAAGAATAAGCAGTAATTCAGATTCAGACTACTGCGAAACTACTAATTCAGATCTCAGAAATGGCGGAAAAAAAGCGGAGATTATTCATCTTATTTTAGAGAATATATATACCAGCATAGACAAATGTAGAGGCACAAAATACAAGACAAGAGAAACTAAGGACTGGCTTTTTGGATAGTACGCCTTGGAAAATATCAAAATAATTGTTGATATTTTTGGACGGTGGAATAGTACGCAAATGTCCAGGTGCAAGTCCAGGCAGATGGCTCTTAGATTTTTTCACCCTTAGAGCTTCTGTTTGATCATGTTAATGATGGCATTGTTGTGTGGAGGCGTAGACAACTAGATATTGTAACAGAACATTGCACTTTTACTTTATTGTTTTCCACTTTTCGACAACAGACGTGTGTGCGCAAACTCTAACTGTAGATGTGGTGGTTAATGATGGCTAGAGAGTCTATAATAATCTCCTCCGTTAGCCTCGGTAATATATTCCACCGTTTTCTTTAGAATAGTCCCCCGAGCACCGAACCATAGACCACGCACTTTATAGTCCCGTTCCCCAAACATATTTCTATACTTCTCGGAGAGATATGCAATACATTTGCTATAAATGGCACGCTTTTCTGTGTCGACCTTATCCCCCTGCTGTGTATCGTTATTTTCATAACGCACCATCGGATCAATGATGTACGCTAGTCTGCTGACCCTTTTAAAGGCCCCTATATCTGCATATCGCGCAGAGCCCTCATCATCAACAGCGTACACTTCCTCAAAGCAGGTATAATCCCGAACATCCCGCAGGTATAAGCGGGAAATGTCGTTGCATTATCCCGAAAAATATTCAACTATGCCAATTCAAGATCTCTTACATGCGACACTACAGAGTTTTAAAAATGTATATTGATTGCAATTAAAATGGAAGAGAAAGTCGCTAAAACTGACATACACAAAAATTAAATATTTATAATGGATAATATATCTGAATTATTTTGTCTTATAGATTGCTTTTGAAACGCGTAAGGTAAAATTTAATGTAAACACATTATAGAATTTCGTCTGTTCAGACCTTTTTTTTTCGTGTATCTATGATTTTGATAACACTTCTCAGCTTACTATCGCTATCCCTTGGTTTTAGATTTGATATAAAAAATTGTAAATTTGATATGTGTAAGTTTGTTACCCAAATAATTAAGTAAGATTGTCGATGAAATCTAATAAGCTATTGAATAAGCTATAAATCTTTCTGAAAAATTGATAATACAGTCTTATAAAAGCTCCAGCTTTAAATGGAACAAGCAAGCAGGAAGTTTTCAAAATCTAAATGCTGGACTTCCTCAAAAATAAAATAAAAAATTATTAAAATTTAAGAGCTGAATCTATGATAACAAGTTCATAGGAGCATCTGAATAATTCACGTAGTTCTGAATACGAAGCCGAGATGAATTTTGCAGAAATGTGGACAAGGTAATGTTCTTTAAGGCAGACATTAAGCAATACTTGGCTGCGAGATTTTTGCTTGAAGAACTTAGGGTTTTCCCTGAATTGTCAATTTAAGCAAAAAGAATTATAGGTAAGCAGATCTATGGTTATCCATATTTGGCGTTCAGAACTTGAACAAGGGTCAGGACGATAAACAGATAAGTGATAAGCAGTTATTAGGAAAGCTGATATCTGATATGCCTGTGTTTAATAAAGTCCAGACATTTACTAGGTTAAAGTCAGTTAAGAATAAGTTGATTGCCAAAGTAATCCCTAACTTATCGGCTAACTTCAATGACCTTGTTGACCATTATATCAAGAAATGATTGAACTGTAGAAAAACAAAGCCTAATTATATAAAATCGAAAAGACATCTTATGGAAAGAATAGAATGTAATAACATTTGCCAGGAGTCATATTGATAGATGCATTTTCTCCCTACCAGCAATTTCAAATAAAGTAACGATAAATGAATTGTTCAGATTAAATGTTACGACAAATCAAATTAAATGTTAACAATGATGAATTATAAACAATAATAATTTTAAATTATTTTATTTCACAATTCCGTTTAACACCTTGAACAATTAGAATTAAATCATACTTGTTTGTAATAAACAAAATAAAAATAAAATAAATAAAAGAGTAGAATTATGAATAGATAGTTGTAATTCTGGCGAAGTAACACTGTCTGCATCCAGGTTCCCTTCATCATCCTTCATTCTTGCTATTCACAGCCTTCATTCTTCATCCAATTATCTTTCTTACTCCTCCTTCTTGCTTCATTACACTCTTCCAAACACAGACATCATACCAAAAAAAAAAAAAAAACACCACACAGTCAGGCACGTAACACTTTTTAACATTAAACCATTTGTATGCAAGGATGGCCGGAATAGGACTGTCTGAAAGGAAACTAAGAACAAACTCTAATTAACTGATGGCTTTCATTTTTACTTTATAATCTTCACTTATAGTTTTATTAAGGTATGTTTAACTTTTTATTAATGTAATAAAAAACATTATTTTAATTGAAAATTTATTGAAGTAATTGAGAGTTTGTTTATAAATAGCATTTTGTCTGTAATAAAGTACAAATCAAACATTTAAAACAAACCGAATTTAAATTTTATTATATATATATATAAAACTCATTTATCGTTGTTTGGGCGTGTATTAGACAACTAAGACAAAAACTCGAAATTGTTTTGGTGGTTGGTTCCGCAAAGCTGGAAAGCATCAGAGATATTTTCCGTGATAGCCTGCTTCTTTTTTGTGGACATCGAGCGGTTGCGGGCGTTCGCCCATATTCAGGATGCGTTTGTGAAACAGTGTGATAACACAGACTTGCACATTCTGCAAATTTTGTTTACCGTCAACAAAAAACTAGTTATTGTGAAAAACTAATTTTGCTCTGTGCAAGTTTGTGTTATCACACTGTTTGACAAACGCACCTTGAAGATGGGCGAACGCTCGACACCGGTCGATGACCACAAAAAGAAGCAGGCTATCACGGAAAATATGTCTGAAAACTCGAAAAATTCGCAATTACCTCAAAAATTCATACATTCATGTTCTTACATGGATGAAAACTATTTAATGTTTGAATGGAAACTGCAATTGAAAAAGTTTGAAACTTTTCAAGCAACAGCATAATTCCTAATGCTTAATACTTTCTACCGCAAAAATATTTTATCACATTCTATCTGATAACTACGTCTGCATCACATTCTATAATTTAAAATCTCATTTCCATTTCTTAAATATATTTTTGTCCCAATAATCCAATAATAAGGAATAAAAAAATCTATTTATAGATTCGATTAAAACAAAACAAAAAAGATCGGGTATGAAACACGCAAACATAATTTTCTCTAATGCAATTATAATATTGAAAAATCGTCTTCGGGATGTTTAAGTCGAAGTTTAGATGCACTGAGATAAAATTTAAAGGAATCGGTGTTGAATGTTAATTCTTTGCGCTTTGGCAGGCAGTAATAGAATATGATTACATACTAGAAAGTGTCTAGAATAAACGCAATAGCACTTGAATTCTAACGTCGCAGATTTCCCAGAATCCCACTAAAATATTTTTTTTTATCAAAATAAATCTGGTGTGAAACACTCACACGACTTTCTCTTACTATAGTTTACAGAATTATAAATGACAATACTAAAAGAATGTTTATTTGTCTTCAATTTTACATCAAATACAACCTAAACTTAATAAAATGATATTTTGAGGAAAAAATCACCTACACCTCACCCAAAACTTATTTAAATGAAACTTTCTTTGGAAACAGTTTCTAACAAAAATGATAGTTCTCTGTATTCATAGTTAATGCATCAAATTTAATAAAATGGTCGGTATTTTTATAGATAAAAATCGCAAAAAAAAAAAAAAAATGTTCAGTAAAGACCTATTTTCGGTTTACTAATTATCTTGAAACTCTGAATTTTGTCAAACGTATTATTTAACTCTGATTAACATTATTTAAATGATAGAATTGTATAATATACTAAATTAGCACTTTATAGGAAAAAAAAAAATAACCCCCACCATTCCCCTAAAAACCATCTTGAATGAATTTTCCCAGAGAAATGTATCAAATAAAAGTTGTAGCTCTTAATATGTGTAGTTGATATACTATGTTTTAAATTTGATTACTATGTATTAAACCCCCTGATGTGGACTATAGTCATGGATGATCTCCTCCCAGATTTATCTACGAATAGCTAAGAGTGCCAAAGCTACGCTGATGATTTAGCGATTATAGTGAGAGGAAAACATCCCACTACAATGTCAAAGGGAGTGTAAGCTGCTCTAAATATGGTTAGGAACTAATATAAAGAAGAGGACTTGTCCATAAATCCTCATAAATCCTAATAATTCCTTTCACGCTACGCCACAAGTTGGAAAGACTTAAATCACCCCCAACTTGGACATATTCCGTTTCCATTTGCGCTGAAGGCTAAGCACTTTGGAGTTACGTTTGGCTGCAGACTCACTTGGAATCAACATATCAACAGAATTGCACACAAACCGAAAATATCATTTGGTAGATGAAAAGGTTTTGAGGAAGAAACTGGGGCTTGGGCCCAAGTTTGAGTTTTGAGCTATACACCAAGACTCTGTAAAAAGGAGTGGCGGAAAGGGTGGGTGGGTTCCAAAGGAAAGCATGCCTGGATTCTAGGGGACCATGAGAACCACCCCGAAGGCAGCGTTGAATGCCCTCCTTATCTTACCATTATTACATATTCTCCAAAGTGAAGCTAGAATGGGAATTATAGGATCCCTCAAAGGCAATTCCATTATCTCTAGGCATGGAGAATCAGAGATTGATTGAAGAAATTAAGGCCGATCATGTGATTCCGACAGACAGGGTGATTCCCAGTTTTAACTACGAGAGGAATTTCCGAATTGCAATACCGAAGAGAGGTGAATGGGACAATGACGCCCCCTCTGCAACTCGGTCTAGTATATGGACGGCTCCAAGACCCACACTGGACTGCCTAACGGTTCTGACCGAAGTGGGTGCTCGGAATGAGCTGACACTCGCTTGTTCAGGATATGCAGGATTTCTGGACAGCCAAAAGGCGGATGCCTTGTGAGGGAGGGAGGGATCGAAAAACATTTTAATAGGGCCTAACACTTCTGTCGATTCTATAAAGACGAGCAAGATACCCCGATGCACATTTTTTGCGAGTGTGCCGTCCTGTTTCTTTAGTTGCGGATGGGCAATCCCAAAGCCATAAGCTGTTTTCAGCTTTGCTAGGCTTGCTTAAGCAGGTGGGTGCTATAACCATTGAGGATCCACAATAAACCTCCTGCGCATGTCGCGATGGAATGAGGCTTGGTCATCTCTAGTGGAATCTAATCTAATATACTATGTTTCAAGATAATCGAGAAAATGGCAAAAAAGTGAAAAATCCATTCTGCAAAGTGAAACTACCGTATACCAAAAAAAAATTCCAAAACTCAGAAATCTCACTCTGATAAGCTGCGTTTATAGTTAATCATTTTTTCCAAATGTAGAAATCTAGAAACGTGTTTACAGTTACTTCAATTTTATGTAGATGACAGTACCATGAATAAGTAAGAAGTGGCACTCTAATAGTATAGGAGAGCTTAAAGGGTTTGCTCTTACAAAACCCTCCAAAAAAAAAAACACTATTCCGGGGAAATTCTTCAAATAAAAGTAATAGGCATTTATGTGAGTGTGGCTAGTACGAAGTTTCAAGAAAATCGTTGAAATCAGTTTCAAGAAAACTGAAAAAAATAAGATTACTAAACGTCACTTCCGAGTTGAAAGATTTAAAACTTTATCTTTTTGTCAAATGCAGTGGTGGTATCTAAAAGGAATATGAAATAAGTTTTTTCCTTTCTTTTGAAGCGGGGGCCAAGGCACTTTTTTTTTTTGCAACAATGCACAATAAGACCTTTTTTTCCGGTCTATTGTGCTATGCCCCCGAGTGCCGCAGGCTTGCCCACAGCACCCAGCTGAACATCCGATCTACAAGACCTCCATCAGTCTGAGATCTCTAAGGAATCCCAGTATCCTGACGGGTTCTAGAGAGGGTATATCCTCTTCCCAGGTTCTTGAACCATCTCTGAGTGGCAGCCTCGCAGTCTGTTAGGAGATGTAATGGAGTTTCATCCAATTCCCCACAGAATCTGCATGAGCTGTCACTTTCCAAACCCAGTTTCACCAGGTGTCCTCTAAGTCGGCAATGCCCCGTGAGGAAATCCGTAATAACGCGGAGCTTGTGCTTGCTCAGTTCAATGCAGGCCTCCGATCTGCGTCGGTTATAATTTCCCAAGCAGATCTTCGCCTGCCGCAAACTGGGGAGGGAGTACCAGAGTTAAGATCTCTTCGTCTCCTCTGCCTTCCTAAGTTCCTCCAACAGAAACTGGTCGCTAACCCCACAAACCCCACAAAAAGGTTCCGGCCCTAGAAGTGGGGTCATAGCGCCTATCTTAGTAGTTAGCAAGTTTGGTCTACCTGTTTTTTTTGTTTTATTTTTTGAGAATTTTTGTTTCCAGACTTACACACGCAATGTACCTAAAAACAATATTTTCGCTAAAAACTACATTTTGAAAATTGACAGAAACGCTAATCTTTCATTTCCATTGTAAGAAAAAGTAGAAATTGTAATTGACATCAGTTTTTAGTTACTATTTAGTAATTCAGTGGGTACAAAAACAAAATTTAGCAAGTGAATGTGATGCTGGATGCTGGAGGAAAGAATCTATTTCTTGACAATACTCTCGCTAGAATTATTTACAACTATCGAGGAGCAAACAATCGTTGTCTGCAATGTGGATAATCTGGGAATAGTTGTGAAGGAAAGAGGATAAAATCTGGGAGTAGTTGTGAGGGCGAGATTTTGAATTAGAAGATTTGAACAGAATTGGAGAGTGTCAAAGAATTTTTTTGTCATTTGGATTTTGCTGGAAATATTAATAGGTAATATTAAGATCAAAACTGGAGAGTGAAGTTTAAATAGAACAATTACAATTTTAGGTGATAAAACATTTTATTGAATCTTACACGGAAAGTATCGAGGTTGAAATTGGTCTTTAGTTCACTATTGTAAATTATTCACTATTGTTTCCATCGTCTTTAATTATTAATTGCAGCAGTTAATCAGATGTGAAGGTCCCATAATAGCAAAAATGCAAATACCTAACTATTAAGGAAATGAAAATTTTGTTTGTCAATTTCGAATAACATTATTTCAATGTTTCTGAGTGAATTTGTGTTGTAGATAACATAGATAAATTTCAATCCTTTCCAAGACTATTTGACAGGAGCTAATTTTTTTTTGGCTTCTCAATAATTTGAAGTTCGCTGAAAATGTGGTATTAATAGCGGCAACGAAGCACCAGCTTGCAGGTATGCTTGAGGAATTAAAATATGCTTGCAGGGACGGGTGGGACTCAGCCTAAATCACATGAAAACTAAAATAATAACAAATAGCATGTGTAATGTGATGGTGAGATGTTGTATTTGCTTATAGTAGTATGTGGCAGGAGCGGTATTGTACAAAAAGGGCTTGTAAGATTGTTGGAGATAGAAGTAATAACGATAATTAAGAATACACCACTGATAACAATTAAATATAATCTTTGAAATAATAACTACAAGTTATTTGATATTATAAACTTATTTAATTTATTGTGAAGATGGCACAGATATTTAGAGAGCGATTCCTGAAGTAGTGTTTCGATGTTTCCACCTTGATTTGTCACACAAGTCTGTCCTTAAAAATATCTCTTCTCTTTGTTCCTTTAATTCCTCCCCTGTGAGAAAAAGGGGTAATACAATGCCAGTAATTGTACTTGTACCGTACCAGTAACTGGACTTGTATACCTGGCTAGCCCTTTTGCAATGGAATGTCAATCTTTTTCTTAATTTGAGATAATTATAAAATATTCTAAATTATTTTTAAAAACTATTATTTTTCGATCAATGTAATGATTTGGGTAATGATGTGTGTATAGGTAGCTTGTGGCGTGAGCGTTTTAGCGGAAATGGCTTGTGTTTGCTTGAGATAGAATATAAGAATATAATCAAGAAAGCACCACTGATTATAAAATAAATATATTTTCTAATAAAATGCTAATCTCTTAGGTTTTAACTTATAACTGGCACTGATTTCAAGAGGGCTGTTCCTGATAATAAATTCTTATAACTCAATACTGGTATTAGCTCTGATGCTTTTACCTTGATTTCTAGCACTCGTCTGTCTTTGGAAGGAATGTTTCTCTTTGTTCTTCAGTTCCTCCCTTGTTAGGAGAAGGGGGTAGTACAATGCCATAACTGTTCTTGTAACGTACCAGTAACTGGACTTGTATACCTGGTCTTGTCCTTTTGCAGTGGAATGTCAATCTTTTTCTTAATTTGAGATAATTATAAAATATTCTAAATTATTTTTAAAAACTATTATTTTTCGATTTCGTCCTTCCACTACACATGACCGCCAGCACAGAAATGTCCCAATGCAGAGTGGAGATATTGTAGGATGTAATGTACGTGGGACAAACTGTTTCCTTCCGAGCCAGATTATCAAAGGAAATTCAGAGACGCATTGGTCTGTCTTGGAAAAAATTCTAGTCTCCTAAAACAATTATGAAGGCTAACATAAAAACCGAGTGGAAGAGGATTACCTTCAATACCAGCATTCTCCGTGTATTGACATATTGGATATCAGACATGGTCAACCACGAAAGCGCAGGAAAGGAAAACAGAAGTTTGGCAAAGGAGCATTGAACGAAATATGCTGAATGTGAAAAGAAGTGATAGAATTAGAAGGGAGACTATTAGGAAGGCAACTTCAGTGAGGAGTGCAGCGGGATTTGCCAGAAAGTGGGAATGGGCTGGTCACGTGGCTAGAAGAGACAACAAACGCTGGACCAAAATGTTAACAGAATGGACATCTTTAGGTAGGAAGCGGAATAAAGTTAAGAGGTGGTCAGATGAGATTAAGATGGAAGAAGGAATCAATTGGATGAGGAAAGCTCGGGACAGGGAATACTGGACCAGGAAGAGTGAACAGATGGAAGCGAGGGCATTGAACGCCCAGTTACAAGGTACGGTTGGTCACCGAATATGACTATAACTCCCTTCAGGGAAGGCCAACATATTTTGCATGTGCGATCTAGAAGAAGTGGAAGAAGATGAAAAAAAGAAAATTTTTTGTGTTTAGGAACAGTGACTTTTATTTTAATTAATATTTTTTGTCGGTATTTTATTTTATTGGTCTTACTATTTTTCCTTTTGTAATGCAAAATATGTAAATAAAGGCTATAATTATTATTATAATTTTTTTATTTTTTTTTATTTATTTAAGGCGTCTCAATATCTGTGGTCATTTGCGCCCGGTGCCTTCTCAGTGTACTGCCGGCCTTCGGACAGTGTTTTCCCGTTACAGACAACACTGTCCATCACCGGACAGTGAGCTGTAGGAGCTCCTAGGAAGAGAAAATCTAAGGGTAACACGGCTGGATTCGAACCCGTAATCTAGTCCAGCGCGCTACCACTGAGCTAATCCCCTCCCTTATTATTATTATTATTATTAATTTTTTGTTTTTGTTGTTCATTCAACTTTAAACTTTTGCTCATTTGTTCTAACATAAATATAGAGGCAGTGCGGTGATAAGTACCAACCTATTAGGGAAGTGAAACCTATAAGAGAAGTGAAGAACGCGCCAATAACATTGAACCAAGGCCAGAAATTCCTCACAACTATCTAAAATGATTTTTTTTCTTTTATAAATGTTACAAATAAAATTAATAGGTTTATATTTTTACAATTAGTATTCCAAATTTAAAGGAAATCTTTAATGTCATTTTCAAGAAATTTTCAAAAACTTAAAACCTATTCTGTAAAGATGCAATTCCGGTTAGGCGATTTTCTTATAATGTGCAATTCTAGCAATACTTCGAAAGTATAGTAATATTATATAAATGGTAAAACCATATAATGAATTGAAGCAGTACTTTAGAGGAGAGCCTAAAGTAGGATACGAAGTTAAACAAAAAAATCGTTGGAGCCTCTTTTAAGAAAATTGTGGAAAACTGTAAAAAAAAAAAAAAAAAAGAAAAAAAAAAAAACTACCCACATTTATTAATATTTTTGAAGGAGATGAGGTCCAAACCCGACGCTATCCAAAGCCCCCAAAAAATAACAACTACCTAGAAGAACCCAAAAGAATAGACAACTACGAGTCTAGAACAAAAGTCCGGGCCCGGGTTTCAACCACCTAGGTTTTACCACAGTCCAAACAAATCGTACAATAATGTTAAACATCGGACATAGCCTATGTTCTTCCACTGACATCCTATTCCGAATTCCTGATTCCACTGACATCCTGAACCTAATTTTCCTCGCAGCCCAAACAATCCGTCATGAGATGTATGGGTGTTCCCTTCTCGTCTCACAAACGCTATAAAAAATCTGGTGTGTAACACTCACACAACTTTCTCTTACTCCAGTACTCAAAATTATAATTGACAAATTTTAAAGTTAGTGTACCAAATTTAATGAAATTCGTCGAAAAGTGAAAACACTGTCCAGTAAAACTGTCCGGTTTACTAATTTCCTTGAAACTCGGAATTTGGGTCATATATTAATTTCTAGTTATTTTAATTTGGATGACAGAATTGTATAATCAACTGTGATAGCATTTTAAAGAAAAAAACATAACCCCCCTCCCCCAAAAGTCCCCTTAAATGAATTTATCAGGGGAAAAGTTTCAAATAAAAGTTGTAGCTCTTTATATGTATAGTTAACAACAATGGTTTAAAGAAAATCGTTGGAGCCCTTTTCGAGAAAATATCAGAAAACTGAAAATTATATTTCAGTAAAAACGCACTTCCGGTTATCTATTTTTTTTCAAACTCGGAATTTCAACAACATATTTAATTCTAATTAACATTATTTAGATGACAGAATTGTCTAATATACTGAAACAGCAGTTAAGATGAAAACCTAACCCCACCCTCCCCCAGAAGTGCCCTTAAATGAATTTTCCTGGAGAAATGTTTCAAATAAAAGTTGTAGCTCTTTGTATGTGTAGTTGATATAGGAAGTTTAAAGAAAATCTTCGGAGGCCATTTTTGAGGAAATTGCAAAAACGTAAAAAAAAAACAACTAGGAAAGTGGTACTTCCGGTTGAGGAATAATGGGACCCAAACGCCCGGTCAGATCCCATGTGATACGATACCTAAACGTAATATCAAGTTTGAACTTTCTACGATTTTCGTGTTTTTGAGATATGATGTCAAATAAATACAACAACAGACACACACACACCATTTGCTAAAAACCACTTTTTTGGACTCAGGGGACCTCAAAACGGATATTTCCGGTGAAAACTCGATATAGAAAATTTGACACGATTACAATACTTCCTCTTACTAGGAGTAAGAGAAAGTAAAAATAATAATAATAATAATTTATTGCAATGAAAGTTTCTGAAATGACTGTACGTACATAACAGTGAAAAATTCGTCACACACAACGTAATTTCTTAGTATATTAAAATATAAATGTAGATTTTAATTTTTAACAGGTATTTTTTTTTTTTTTTTGCATAATAATTCAAGCAAGTATTTCATGGTAGAAAATTGTGTTCCATAAGGTCAACCATGAAATTGCAGATTTCACGGCTGTCGAACATTTAAAAGTTATGGTTAAAAAAACTCTTGGTTATATTGTTGTGTGTATTTCTTTATTATGAGAGAGAGAGAGAGAGTGAGAAATTATATAAAGAGCCATATTACACACGCGAATATCGTAATTAATATATATTTAATTTTGAAATAAAATTGTTTTAATTTTGAAAACTATATAAGTAACCAAAGAATAAATCTTTAAGAATATAATTTAAATTGTAAATAAGAATAATTTATAAACAACAAACAAAAATTTAAAGCAATAATAATCAACTACCTTCAGATATTAAAAAAAAAAAGTAATACCTTAAGGGAGATTAAAAAATATTTATATATATATTATAATCTTTTAGTGAAATGGAAACTTCCTGATGGATAACCACCAGGCTCCTACGCATAATTTTTTTGGAGGTCATTGAAATTACATTTCATTATAATAATAATATTTGATATCTTATCTATAAATATTCAGATATCTTCTTTTTTTTTTTTAATAAATTTTTATTTGACCATATTATTATTGCAATATTCATTTAATTATGTTTATGATTCAAAATATATTT
Organism: Triatoma infestans; assembly: GCA_011037195.1. Lineage (NCBI taxonomy): Eukaryota > Metazoa > Arthropoda > Insecta > Hemiptera > Reduviidae > Triatoma > Triatoma infestans. The sequence goes on along the minus strand of JAAEAF010003649.1, from coordinate 16,230 downwards.
GGTCTAAGATAAAAAGAATTTGTTGATCGTTTATGAATTAAGTTATGAAGTTAATTTGGTGAGGATCGGTCAAAAAAAAAACATTCAATTATTGCCAACGTTTTTGGCAGAGTTTTCTGTCTTTATCAAGGCTTTTTAATATACAGAAAGTCGAAGAAGATGTGGAGAAAAAATGTTGTTATATCACAGAAACATAAAAAGGGAAAATTCAAAGTTACTAGTGTCTTGTCTTAAATCATCTTGTCAAGACATTTAAGACAAGATACTAGTAACTTTTAACTTTTAATTTAACTTTTAAAATCCACTCTATACTATATAATATTATTAGAAACTGGTATACCACATATGGCCTCCCATTGTTTTTAAGCTTGCTGTAAAGTGGTTGTGTAAAATACTCGAAATGGACCGTTCCAGACTACCACATATTTGTTTATGATAGGCTATTAGTTCTCGACTCTTCACCATCTAATAATATTATGTTTAACTGGGTAACTCAAATAAAGGAATTTTTTATAAGTGGTTGGTTACAATAATCTATGGGAAAGGCAGGATCCTTATGTAATTCGTAAAAATTTGAATACAATTTTGTCCACCTACGATTCAATTCTGATGTAGCCTGGTTGTACTCCTCTAATTACAGTATTTTTTATAAAAATATTCCCTTAAATACTTCGGCTGTTCTAAATTATTTACTATTCTCTCTACCATTCCATGTTAGTACCATAATATTTCAAATCAGAACTTGCAGTAATTTTTCTATAAAAATTGTATATAAAGCAATAGCTTATTTAATAAAACCTAACCAGCTTTGCTCTCTTTGTAATCTTTATGAAAATGAAGACTTATTTCATTTATTTATTACTTGTCCGATTTATGACTGTATAAGAATAAATTATTTACCATAAAATATTTACAAAGAAGAACATCTATTTAATTTATTGTCAGTTCAGTCGAAATTTGATTGTTTTAAGATATATAACTTTATTATAAATGTATTAATGTTGCGTTCATCCATGATTAATGAATAACATAAACTGTTAAGTAAGATAAATGCCGCTTATAAACTAAACCTTAATTCTGTTACTATAAGCTATTTAAAAATGAAAGACTAATTGTTTTGCAATGGTTGTCAAGATGGACTAAATTTTTCCGTTATTGCTTTTATTTTTTTATTATAATAAACATGTATTTACTTTAATTTTTTAAATTTTGTAAGCCAACTCCCTACAATAAGCTTGTAATGCTTCAATGTAGTAAATAATAATAAAAAAATAAAAACTTTTAATTTTCCTTTAGAATTAAGCCTTGTTAAAAACAGGAAACTCTATGGAAATGTTGGCAATAATTGAAGGTTTCCTTCTTTTATGACTAATCCTCATCAAATTAACTTCATAACTTATTTGGTCTAATTTTTATTTTAATTATTTTCCAAAAAAAAAAAAAAAAAATTATCACTAGATATTAATTATATAAATTTTTCAAAAACTACCGGATACTCGGAATCTATCTCGGAATTAATTTAAAATATTAAAATGTTATGAGGGAAATGGGTGAGGCAATATATTTCTTTTTTCAATAATTACAATGTGATCGATAGGTAACAACATTAGATAAATATTAAAGCATTCGGAGCAGATCTATGTAGAAACTTGAAAGGCCGCTATTGCCGGGGTCCAAAGAAAGACGAAGGTTCGTATTTATGGAAGTTATCATCGGAAAATTCAAAGTTTTGACGTCCCTTGAGCAAATGGTCTGTTAAGTGTGTCTGTGTCAAGAAAATTTCACAAAAATGATGTGTTTCTTTCTTAAGGTCATATATCGTCACTAATAAATTGTTGAAACCAATATCGGGCAATAAGCTGAAACAAGAACATATTTTCCTTCGATTTCACATAGAGCACGGGTAGCTTCAGCAGTTGAACACTGTTTTTTTTTTTTTTACTTTCTTTTAATGCTACCTAGTAAGAGGAAGTATATTGTAATCGGATCAAATTTTCAATATCGAGTTTTTACCGGAAATATCCGTTTCGAGGTCCCCTGAGTTCAAAAAAAGTGGTTTTTAGAAAATGGTCTCCAAATACTCATAGCTCAAAAACGAAAAATCGCAGTAAGTTTAAACTTGATATTCCGTTTAGGTATCACCATGGGATCCGACAGAGTACATTAACTGTCATAATTCTTCAACCGGAAGCACCATATTATTGATTTTTTATTTTTTATTTTTTTTTTTTTTACTTGGCAATTTTCTCAAAAATGGCTCTAACGATTTACATTAAACTTGATATATCAACTACACATACAATGATCTATACAATTTTTATTTGAAACGTTTCTCCGAGAAAATGCATTTAAAGTCACTTTTGGAGAGAGAGGTGGGGTTAGTTTTTTTTTTCTCTAAAGTATTTCACTTTATTACTTAATTCTTATCATCTAATTCTTATCATTAATTAGAATTAAAAAATGTTGAAATTTCCGACATTGAAAAAAAAAATCGGATAACCGGAAGTGCGTCTTTTTACTGTAAAATACGTTTTTCTACTATTTTCTCTAAAACAACTCCAATAGATTTTCTTTTTAAACTAAGTATTTGAATTACACACATAAAGAGCTACAAATTTTTATTTGAAACATTTCTCCCGAGTAAACTCATTTAAGGGGGGGGGGGGTTGGAGTAGGGGTAATGTTATTTTTGCCTCTAAATTGCTATAATCTTACTTGGATTATACAATTCTACCAACTAAATAAAATTAATTAAAAAATAAATTCATCGCCAAAATTCCAAGTTCCAAGAAAATTAATAAACCGGAAGTACTGAATAGTTTTTCTTTTTCAGTTTTCGCGATTTTTTTTTTTCATAAAATCACCAACGAATTTTCATTAAATTTGATATACTAAACTATAAAATTTGTCAATTATAATTTTGAAAACTTGAGTAATAGAAAGTTGTGTGAGTGTTTCACACCAGATTTTTTTTTTTTTTTTCATATTTAAGGGACCTTAATGTGTTTCCGTTGAAAACACAAATTTCGAAAATTCGATGCAATCTGGTATACTTCCTGTAACAGCAACCAAAGAGAGTAGAGAGTAGAGAAACGAACCTAACCCTTCTCTCGGACTGGTGTGATAGAAACCAGATAAATACAGCAACGGACAGTCCAGAAATATATAGTTCATACTACTGAGTTCATACAGCCAGTCACTACGGGTCATTACCCATTTTCCACTCTACAATACAGTTTTATTACAAGTGTAAAGTCGAGGCAGACAGTGTCACTCATTATTGTTATTATTATACATAGTTATCCACAGTGTTAACCCAGTCTTCTTATTTCATCAATCAGACCTAAATTCTCTCCACCTAACAAATCCATTATATTTCCTCTTAAAGAAATTAAAAATCATTTGTTTGAATTACTGAAAGGGGGTGAGAGAAAACGAGCGATAAACAAAAAAGTAATTATAAGTTAATTAATAGGGCAAAAATAAAAAAATACGCAAGTTAATGTTTAATCATTATAATAAAAGTGGTAATTAATTGTTTTGGGCGGGCTAATTTTTTTCCATAATGAACTTCCGTTCGTCCCATATTCATAAATACGTTCACAGGAGAAAGTTTCTTTACTGACCTGATGAACTCTTATAGAAGTGTGGATTTCATTCACAATGGCTATTGTATTGTTTGGCTTGGTCAAGTGTTACTAATCAAATAAAAAATAAAATAAAAATCTCCTCTTATCCTCTCTGGATCTTCTTCAGTATCCTCTCTTGACCTTTGTTACATTCTTCAAATTTTTACTAGAAGAAAGATTAAGAAAGTACCAGATTTTCGAAATTCAAGTTTTCACCGGGAAATATAAGTACACGGAGAAATAGGAACAAGATAGTGAATATCTCAAAAAAGGAAAAGTTACAGGAAGCTTAAGCTTGGCATTTTCAATTGGAATGCAAGTCTACCGCATCAGACATGAAGATTCATTAAAGATTCATAGGATATCCGAAGAAGCACACATTAAATGAATCAAAAGTAAGTTACTCCCCCCCCCCACTTAGGCCAGACTAGGAAAGGTCCTAACCAGATCTAGGCTCGATACATATAAATAGGAGCGATAGCTGGACAGTCAAGACAGTTTACGACCGTTTTTACAACAGTACAACTAGTCAGCAACCTTATCTACTTACTACCTGCTCATTATTCGTAAAATCTGATTTTTTCGGTGGGGGGGGGGGTTCTGGGGAAACGGTAGCGTTATACTTCCATTATAATATAAAGTTTTACAACCTATATATAATACGTATTAATCTACAGAAGCATTGATAGAATTTCAAATTTGAAGAAAATCGGTTTACCGGAAGTGCGGTTTCATAGAATAGGTTGGCTCTTATCCCCACCACTCTCAAACCCCCCATCCAGCTGCTAATTTATGTTAGGAAAGTCGTGTGAGTGTTTCACATCCGTTTCTTTTTTCAATAATAATAATAATAATAATAATAATAATAATAATAATAACAATAAAATCTGGTATGAAACACTCAAACAACTTTCTTTTACTACAGTTTACAAAATTGTAACTGACAAATTATATAGTTAGTATACCCATATTTAATCAGATGACCGGTATATTTATGGAGAAAATCGCAAAAAAAAAAAAAACTGTTCAGCAAAAATCGCACTTCCGGTTTACTAATTTTTTTTTTCCTAGAAACTCGATTTATTAGCCAATCAATTTATTACTTTCTCTTACTCCTAGTAAGAGGAAGTATTGTAATCGGTCCAAACTTTCGATATCGAGTTTTCACCGAAATATCCGTTTTGAGGATCCCTGTCCAAAAAATGTTTTTAGCAAATGGTCTGTGTGTATGTGAACAGCATAGCTCAAAAACGAAAAACCGTAGAAAACTGAAACTTAATATTCCGTTTAGGTATCACCATGCGATCTGACTGTGCGTTATCTGTCAAAATTCCTCAACCGGAAGTACCACTTTACTAGTTGACTTTTTTACTTTTTTGCGTTTTTCTCAAAAATGGCTCCAAGGATTTTCTTTAAACTTGATACATCAACTACATATACAAGGAGCTACAACTTTTATTTGAAACATTTCTCTGGGAAAATTGATTTAAGGGCCCTTCTGGGGGAGGGGTGGTGTTAGGTTACTCTCTAAACTGCTATTTCAGGTTATTACACAATTCGGTCATTTAAATAATGTTAATTAGAATTAAATATGTTGTTGAAATTCCGAGTTTGAGAAAAATCGGAAAACCGGAAGTGCTTTTGTTTTAACACTTTACTAAATATGATTTTTTCACTTTTTCGCGATTTTCTCCAAAATGGCCCCGACGATTTTCTTGAAACTAAACATATGAACTAAACATTCAAAGATCTACAACTTTTATATAAAACATTTCTCTGGGAAAATTCATTTAAGGGCACTTTTAGGAGAGGGGTAGGGTTACAGCTTCCTCTAAAGTGCTATCATACTTGATTATACAACTCTATCATCCAAATAAAAATAATTAGAAATAAATAGTTGGCCAAAATTCTGGGTGTAAAGAAAATCAGTAAACCGGAAGTGCGCTTTTACTGAATAGTTTTTTTCAGTTTTCGACAAATTTGATACACAAACTATAAAATTTGTCAATTATAATTTTGATAACTGGAGTAAGAGAAAGTTGTGTGAGTGTTTCACACCAGATTTTTTTTTAATTAATTTTGTTTAGATGATAGAATTGTATAATCAACTGTGATAGCATTTTAGAGGCAAACATAAATTTACCCTTCCCACCAACAGCCCCCCCCCTCTTAAATAACTTTACCAGTAGAAATGTTTCAAATAAAAGTTGTAGCTCTTTGCATGTATAGTTAATATATACAGTCTAAAGAAAATCACTGAAAAAAAAAAAAAATCATTCAGTAAAGTGACACTTCCGGTTTGTACGATTTTTACGACAAACATATTCATTCACAGGTCTCCTGATAGTAATTTTAACGAAATATTATGTTTGAACATTGTGCAATTTTTCGTTTTTGAGATACGCTGTCTCACACACACAACACAACACAGACCAATTGCTAAAAACCACTTTTTTAGACTCAGGGGACCTCACTCAAAACGAATATTTCCCGTGAAAACTCGATAATTTTTTATTTTATTTTTATAATAAACACTACATTAAAGCCTTAATAGGGAGTTGGGTAAGATAATGAGATTAGATAAACAATAAACAAAAATTAGAATTAATACAGAGGATACCTGGCTTAGTTGAAAGCTGAGTAACAGAAACAAAATTTTTTGCATTGAATGTACTTCACCATAGAGACTGTTTATCCAACTTTTCTGCCCCTGGTTCATCCTTTCTTTTTATTCTCTTTTCAAACTTTATCCCTCCTTTTATTATTATTATTATTTTTTGTTCTATTCTTTATTTTATAGATATAAATTATTTTTTTTATTTCAATTTTTTTTTTTTTTTAATGTTTTTGTTTTGTGTTGTTTTTCTAAATCAATCATTGAAAACTTTTTACAAATACAATCGAAACGGCTGATTTTTACTAAAAAGGAGTTCAATTTTTTTACCGATTTCTGAAAAAGGAAATATTAGTAAATAATAAATTGGAAAGATTATTAGCCCGGACTCATTGTCACGTTTGGCATGTAACAGCTGCATTATACTGAAAAATCTGCCATAAAATACCCCATAAGACTATTTTTAAGTTACAGTTAATATTATAAACATTGAGATATTTTCTATAAAAACTTGAAATTTTAATTATTTCCTCTAAGAAAATTATAGAGATGTTGATGGTACAATAAACCTCATGACAAAATAGACATAAATGAATGATTTTTTTTTTTTTTTTGGAGTCCAGAAGACAGCGTACATAATAACTACGCACACAAACAAATAATATTTGAAATTTAAGGTCGGTATAATGGAGTTGTTGAGGAGAGAAATTAGGTTTGATTAAATGAACGAGATATGAAGACACTAATATAATGTAGCTAAGTTTACACTAACTGCACTGGACTTTATAATGAAAATGATAGAATGAATGCTATGAGTAAAGATATGACACGATGCGATATACAGTTGTATGGTTGTATCTGATAGATCCTGTAGATAGATTCCCACTGGCTTATATACCTGCCTAAGTCTCAGAGAGTAGTCTCTGTTAACCAGAGAGGGCCTCTGTTCTTTCTGCTGTGGTTGCATTATCTTTGCTGTACCATTACAGTCGGGAATCGAAAAATACTTCCATTAAAAATGATAAGTTTATACTCGTATATCTGTACATGTTGTTTTGAGTGGATGTGGAAGAGAACGGAACTATTCCCGAAAGCAAACCAGCCAACTTCCTTCTACAGAACAGATACATTGAGACTCTATAATCATCATTGCGAAACCTCGATCACCATGAAATCATTCCTCAGACCTCGTGAGCACGGAGAGAGAACTCCGCCGGGCTGGATCACGATCCCGCGGATTGGCTGGTTTGCTTTTGTAGAGGGATCAAGTCCCTTACTCAAATGCCACTGGCCCGGCCATGGACAAGAAGCTGCCTGAACATGACCTAGGGTTTTACCACATCCTCCTGACACCAGCTTGGACTTATCATGTCATTCCAGATGCAGTGGGTTTTCCGTATGGGCCCAACGGCAGCGCCACATATCCACATATATACCCCGTAATTCCAACCTAATCCCTTTCTAACTCTCTCACTTCTTCTTTGCTTCCAACAATTTCCGCGCTAAGGATACAAACTCTATGAAACCTTTCTCACACACCATTCCAGCCCAATCAAAATCTAATCCTATTGCACGCAACTTGGCCACAAACTCGTCCCTAATATCACATCACAACATGTACTCAAACAAAACATGCTCCTCTACCCTTCATCATCATCACCACCACATCCCGCATCCACCACTTTCACATAATCCCAATGAGTATTCCCTTATCCCTTAAGTTTCCATAACCTCCAGCCAACTGATATATCTGTACTGTTTGCATTCCAGGTTTAAAGATTTCCAAGGTTTTTGTCCTTTTTTCGAGGAAATTTCAAATGAATGAAAAACCTATTCAGTAAAGTCGCCCTTCCCAATTAATCAATTTTCTTCACATTTGAAATTCTAACAATGCTGCTTTAATATTAGTGATATAGTGATATCCCCCTATATAATGATAGGGGACCATACATTATGCTGAAATGGTACTTTGTAGGAAATCTTAACCTTGCTACCCACCCACCCCACCCCACCCCCGGAAACCCATAAAAATCAATTTTTCTGGTAAAAGCTACAAATAAATTCAGTAAAGTCACACTTCCGGTGGATACATGGTAAGTACCTAAACGGAGATGAATTAGGTGGCGTTTTTGTGGTATACTATAATTCCGGACCTTTTGGAATCGTTAAAATAATGATATAAGGTTCCCAACTAAACAAACAATCGAACTTATTAGGACAGACAGCAAAAAAGCAGAGGCATATTCAATCAACACTAAATGGGCTAAATCTCATGTTGGATCTTCAGGCAATGAACTGGCTAAGTTCGCAAGCAACAGCAGAACAAGAACTACACACCTATAAATACAAAGCATCGAAGACTTAACTGAAATGAAAACTGAAAACCAAAATTAACAAGAAATGTGAAGAAGAGTGGTCAAATACAACAAAAGGCAGGGAAACCCAAAATTGAATACAGGCCGACAGTACGAGGCAGGAAAAACAGACTATATCATTTTAAGATTAACTACTAACTGACAAAAGGTATTATAGCTCGGCACAGTTTAGTTGTGACACCTTAACGGCTGGCTATTAAGCTCAGCCCATTGCCAATGCTTTCTAGTAGATGTTACGTCATGTAACTCCGCCCACTATTTTTACAATTAAGTTGTCGAACTATATTTGAAGGTCGTGGTAGAATTAGACATTTCTTACCTACATAGATAATTAACAAGCTCTGGAGACCTACGACAACAATACGTATCAAAAATATGGGACTACACTTAATCTACAATTTAATACTAAAACAAATGCAGATCATTCTTAAAAGAAAACATTTTTTTCGCACTCAGAGGACCTTAAAACCCTTGTACTTCCGAGGAAACCACAGTTTCAAGAATTCGATAAGATCGCAAAAATTATTTTTAAAATAAGAAAAAAAATGTTGCTCTTTAATTTATGCCAACTGTGTTTTCAAGCATGGATTAGATAATTTGGCAAGGATGAGATAAAAAGGATAGTATTTCTTTCTTGATTAATTCATTTAAAAGACATGACCGTATGCCAAGTCATGACTATATAGATTTGAATGTTATATAATTATTAGGAATAAATTACATGGTATTTCCATTAATAAATATGCATTGCATTGAAAGCAGGATGTATTGTTGAAAAATAATAAAGAAATAAAGTTTTATAAGCCAATATTAGTATATTTTCGATTTTAAAAAATAATTATATTCATATAATCATATTAATAAAAATAAAAAAATTTAAAAAAAATTGAATCTAGATAATAAATATTATTAAATTATTATGAAGTTGAAAATTATATGTTTAGTTATAGAGAAAACATGCAAAGTTATTTATAAGATAAACATATTATAAACAACACTGCACATTAGAATATTTGGTGGAAGAAAGAAAAAAGAAAAAAAAATATCGTATAAAATTCTCCAATGAATGGCAACACTGATAGTCGTAGTTTGATAAAGATTCTACTACATAAATAGACATACTGGATATTGTTGATTAATCAATTACTATTACATGCATGCAAAACTATCATAAAGCACAGTGTTTTGACCTTGTCACATACAAAAGAAGGGCCATATCCCTAGCATAATTCACCCTACACTCACATTTGAAGATAACAAGCGTTCACTTTAATATGTGTCTATTTCTGTGTATGTGTGTACAGCGAGTGAGAGACAAACAATTGCGTAGTCCACTATTTTCGTAGTCAGTCATGGAAAGAACACACTGAAAGTAATAAGATTTATCACCACCGTTTGTGAAAATATTCAAATATATCACGTAAATTGTAAATGACATACATCAAAATGCTTTCATCATACTGCTTGTAATATATTATATTTTAATACAATTATTACACTCATAATGATTCCGTAATTGCATCAAAGTTCTCTTCAAACTCATCATCGATCATTTGAGTCCTGGTTTACAAAATCCAGAATAAAAATCAATCCAATACATTGGGTTAACCTTAAACAAATGAGTTAGGGAAGGGATTAGCTCAGTGGTTAGCATAATGGACTCCCAGGCGAAGGCCCAGGTTTCGAGTCCAGCTATGCTGCCCTTAGATTTTCCCTTCCTAGGAGCCTCTACAACTCACTGACCGGTGATGGGCAGGATTGTCTGTAACGAGAGAATACTGTCCGGAGACCAGCGGTGTACTGAGAAGGCTCCGGGCGCCAATGACCATAGATACTGGCGCACCTTAAATTAAAAGAGAAACAAGAGAGTTATTCCTCCCGTTTAACTATTCAGTCCATGTTCGTTGTAATCCTGGTATGATCCTGACAAGCGATTAACGAGGAACGAACATATCAGCAGACTTAAAAGAACTTCAGAGATATTTTCCGTGGTAGCCTGCTTCATTTTGTGGTCATCGACCGGTTTCGGGCGTTCGCCCATCTTCAGGATGCGTTCTTCAGACGTGTGACAACACAGATTTGCACAGAGCAAAATATCTCTGATGCTTTCCAGCTCTGCGGAACCAACCACCACAGCAATTAAAAGAACTTCTTTGAACTCCTCTAACAAAATCACTCTACAGACACAAAGAACTCTACGGAACCACAAAACCTACCAACTTTAACAGATTACAAACCTTGTAATCCAAAATTTCTCCGATGCATAGTCGATGTTCTTTATTACGCGTACAACCGCCACAGATCTGAAGAATACTTTTGGCCAAGACTTTAGTTAAATTTCGTTACAGGAAATTCCACAGCCGACTCTCCCTTCATTCCCAATCTACTTTTGCCTAAACCCACTTCTCAACGTCACTTCCAAGGTAATCCTACAAGATGATTGAAACGTTGTTTTGGCTTTGCGACCGATTTCCTTGATCCGATTAATATTATGCACTTTAGAGCTAAAGCCTAACTGAACCCTCCCACAAATGAATCCCCTTAAAAGAATTTTCCTGGAAAAAAACGTTTAAAATAGAAGCTCTTTACAATGTTCAGCTAATATACCAAGTTTAAATATCTCTCATGGAGTATGTAAACTTGATAAAATGAATTTTTTTGAAGAAAGCATAACAGCCTCTGTTCTTCAAAAGAACCTTTCGAACTTAATTATACGATTCGTACTCGTACTATTAATCCTTGACTGTAAAAAAAAAAAAAAAAAAAAATCTGGTGTGAAACACTCATAAAATTTTCTCTTACTCCAGTTTTCAAAATTGTAATTGACAAATTTTATAGTTAGTGTGTGACAAATTTAATGAAATTCATCGAAAACTTTAAAAAAAATGTCCAGTAAAAGCGCACTTCCGGTTTACTAATTCCCTTAAAATGCGGAATTTTAGCCGTCTATTTATTTGTAATTAATTTTGTTTGGATGGTAGAATTGTATAATCAACTATGATATAGCACTTTAGAGAAATACATAACCCCACTCTTCCCCCAAAAGTGCCCTTAAATGAATTTTCCTAGAAAAATGTTTTAAATAAAAGTTGTGGATCTTTGTATGTATAGTTGATATACCAAATTTGAAAAAAATGAGCCATTTTCGAGAAAAGCGCAAGAAAGTAAAAAAAAAAAACAAATACTACAAAACTAAAAAATACATTTCAGGAAAAACGCACTTCCGGTAATCCAATTTTTTTTTCCATACTCGGAATTTCAACAATACATTTAATTATAATTAATATTATTTAGATGACAAAATTATACAATAAACTGAAATAGCACTTTAAAGGAAAACCTAACCCCACCCCTCCCCCATAAATGGCCCTTAAATGAATTTTCCTGGAGAAATGTTTCAAATAAAAGTTGTAGCTCTTTGTATGTGTAGTTGATTTACTCAAGTTGAAAGAAAATTGTCGGAGTCATTTTTGAGAAAATCGCAAAAAAGTAAAAAAAAAACAACTAGTAAAGTAGTACTTCCGGTTGAGCAATTTTGACAGATAACGTACTGTCAGATCCCATGGTGATACCTAAACGGAATACCAAGTTTCAACTTTCTACGGTTTTTCTTTTTGAGCTATGCTGTTCACATACACACATACATACATACACACACACACACACACACACACACACATACATATATATATATGTATATATATATAGGGAGAGAGAATTTGCTAAAAACCACTTTTTGGGACCCATGGGACCTCAAAACGGATATTTCCGGTGAAAACTCGATATCGAAAATTTGAAACGATTACAACACTTCCTCTTACTAGGAGTAATAAGAGAAAGTAAGCACTTTAGAAAAGAACATAACCCCTATTCTTCCACTGAATGTCTTCTTAAATGACTTAAAGAAATGCTTCAAATTAAAGTTGTAGCTCTTTATATGTATTTTACATACTTAGGTTGGAAGAAAATCATTGGACCAGTTTTAGAGAAAATAGCAGAAAACTGAAAAATACTATTTAGTAAAAATGTACTTCCGGTCATCCGATTTTCTTTAAATCCGGAATTTCGACAACATTATTTAATTCTAATTAATATTATTTAGATGATAAAATTTGTTTAATAAACTGAAATAGCACTATAGAGGAAAACCATTTTTTAGGAAAGTACGAGTATAAACTCCATTTTCCTCAAAACCAACTTTAATTCACGTTTTTAAAAAAAAAAAAAAAATTTAACAGAAATGATAGGGCTTTGCATCGTTTTATTGATACCCGTCGAAGTTTTTATGGAAAAAATCGCAAAAAACTCGTTACGTGAATCGCACTTCCGGTAAACTGATTTCCTTTAAACACGGAATTTCGACAACATATTTAATTGTAATTATTATTATTATTTAAACGATAGAATCGTATAAAAAAATTAAATTAATACTTTAGAGGAAAGTATAAGTATAACTGCATCCCTCCACCAAAACCCTCTCCTTAAATTAATTTTCTCAGAGAAATGTTTGAAATAAAAGTTGTAGCTCTTTATATGTTTAATTGTTATTACTAATTGTTGCCATTTTCGAGAAAATTGAAAAAAAAAAAAAACTAAAAAAAATCCATTTAGTAAATCACTGTTTAAGACTCAGGAGACTTCAAAGAAAACGAGTACATCCGGTATCGAAATTAGACACGATTTACTTGCAGGTATAGCAATAAGAAAAATAAAAATAAAACATCACACTAGCAATAAAAAATTGAAAGAGTAAAAAAAAACCATATAATTAATTTCAGAGACTGTAGATTCATATTAATAGGATTTGATTTCATTATATTAAGATTAGATAATTAGCTAGCAAAAAGCTGTTGATGAAACACTAATTACTGTCTATCTAGCAAAACAAGTTTTTTATAATTGATTATATATGCAGACTATAAGTGCTGTGAACTTTGTCTTTTATTTGCTTAGAGTTAAATTTTTTTTTTTTTTAATATTGACAAACCGTGTCATTAAACATTTATTTATAAGCACTTTTACACTAAGTAAATAAATAACCTGATAAAGAGTTGTTGAGAAAGCAGTACCTGTATATCGATAACTTGCATAAAAACTAATTTCTTTCTTGAAGTTTACTTTAAAAATATTTCCAGAGTAAATGAATTTATCAGATACTGCCGAGTACAGTAAACAATCAATATTTGTAAGATATCTACTGAACAGTGACAGATAAATGTTTATTACATTAGTAAAGTTCCCCATAGAAGGAGGTTATCTCCAAGTTTGCAACCATAACTTTGTGAATTCTACATTTAAATTTATATCATCTGAATATTATAGTTGATATATAATTAATTATTAATTTAAGTTGCAAAATTTTTAATAATAATTATATTTTATAAAGATGATTACAACTTTAAAAACAAAACGCAGAAAAATTTTATATTAAATTGAATTAGTTAAAAAACAAAATAAGTTAATTGGTTATAATATATGGTAGTTAAAAAAGCAATCAAGTAATACGTACCGTATAAAAAATAGAATTAAAATAAAAATAGAACGAAGTGTTATTCTCTTGAGAGTCACTAGGACACTAAAGTTCCTTTACTAAAATAAAAACGCGCACACAGACAGAACCCGTACAGAGAAGACGACGATGATCAACTTCAAGGGGAAAGATAAATTTCACCTGCTATAAGGGATAAAGCACACACACATACAAACAAAACATTAAACAGCGAGCTGAGTTTCACCACAACAGCTATTGCTTGCCTCTACTGCATTTACAACTTAACCAACTTGTATGGAGAAGTAGTAGTAGCTAGCGGTGTTTATATGTAGTAGGGGTATAATATGTACGCGCTGAGCATTACTGGGAGAGGAAGTTTTCACAGGATTAGGTTAGGTTTTGTGAACAACTGTGGAGGTTACCTTTCACAATATGTTTATATGTGTTGTGTACATGAAACCTTTATCACGTGCCTTCGTGATTTTGTAAATAGTGACAATTTGTTGTTGTTTTTTTTTGGTATTAGCTTCTTTTTTTCCTTTAATAATCGTGAGTTGTATAAAACATTTATAAAGAAATGATAAAAATTTCAATAACTTAAACTTTTAAAGCAGCTCTATCATTATTTCTAATACCTATAAGATACCTACAACAGGCTTGAAGATAAAAATGGTAATGTAGGTATTATATTTTAATTACAGAAAATTAATTAATTAATTTTTATTGGAAATACTGAAAAAAAAGAAGAAAGTACTCCGTACAAACATTCACGTTATTACTTTTAATAATTTTTATAGTTCGCATTGACAAAATTTCTTTAGTCAATTTTATTGTTTTTTAGAAATTTTAGTTTATTACTTGACTTTTAGTTAATTTTAGTTTTGGACTTGAGATTGTCTCATGAAGATAGATTAGTAATCTGTGTTTTTTATAGCAATGAAATTGAGCAGCCACATCGACTTGGTTTGTCGCTGTAATCTCTTCGTTCGGTCTTCTGAATACGAAAAAAATGTTTTTAGCGAATGTTCTGTATTTGTGTGTGTGTGTGTGTGTGTGTGTGTGTGTTTTTTAACAGAATATCTCAAAGAAAAAGTACCAGAAAATTCAAGCTTTATTATTCCGTTTAGATACTACTACCGCATCTGATTCTAAAGGTTTCGTGCAAAATCAATCATCAGCCGGAAGAGCGACTTTACTGAATGTTTGTTTTCCTTTTTAGTTTTTCGCGATTTTCTCGTAAATGGCTCCAACGATTTTCTTTTAACTTCTAATACTATCTACACACATAAATATCTAGCATTTTTATTTGAAACATTTCCCCCCGGGGAAATTGAATTGTTGGGTGTCCTGGCTTAACAGTAGCGTTATGCTTTTCTTTAAATTAACCACTTAAGGCTTTTATCACCTATAATATTAATCCCAATTAGAACCATTGATGGGATACCATCAATTTGAAAAAGAAAAACGGTTTACCGGAAGTGAAATCGGTTCCTTTTCAAATTAAAGAAACTTGTATTGCTCTAATCTATAAGCCAAACAAATCTTGCATTTTTTTTTTTTTTTTAAAGAATCCGAAAATATTAGATTTTTAGTTGCCATAGTATTTCTGAATATATCAAATTCAAGTTATTATAGAATATTTTAATGTTTAGGTCCAGAAAATTTATTGATTTATTTCGTTATATTGCTTTTTTAAATTTAAATTTTTTTTTTTTTTTATGAAGAGTTTATAAATTGGAAAAATGTAATTTAGTTCTCTAATTATTTCTTCCCAGACAATAGAATACTTTCCATATAGGGTCAAAAAAGTCCCCGGAATGGTCGCGTACAGTTAAGAAGATGCTTGCTGGTGGGGAAATTTCTGTTTGTGAGGTTGGCATCACTACTAGGGAAGGCGCTGTGCCGTTTAACACGTAGTCAATTAGTTTTCGGCGTGTGGTGTGGTTGTTTGTGACATATATTTTTGTTTGTTTGTCGGATTTTGAAATGTCGTCATAGAGTAGTGTGCCAATATCAAATTATGCCTGTTGCTGGAGAAATCCCCTTCTGAGACACTTGAGACGCTAAAGAAAGCATACGGAAACGACGCGATGAAGAAAACGGCAGTGTACGAGTGGCATA